>CM054164.1:5976194-6016996 GCA_028751875.1 Rapana venosa
GGGCCTCACCCCTTCCGTGGGGGGGGCGTGGAACCCGATGTCGGGCGGGGCCCCCGTCTCCCCTGAGATACAGTTTCGGGCGCCCTTTGTCTGCCCCCGTCTGTTGTCCCCCCCTCTCGCTTTTCCTTTCGTTTTGGTAGGGGTGATATATGTATGGTGTGGGTTTTTATTTTATTTTTATTTTTTTTAAATTGTTTTTCGAGGGAAAAATGAAAAGTCTCGTGTGCTTTTTTACTCCCCGGGGTTATGATTTTTTCCCTTTTTGTCCCCGTTCCCCCCGGCCAAAAGGGGATTTTTCCAAAAGCGGACGGGTTTTACGTGGTGGAAAGATGTTCTGTGTTTTATGTGTGTGTGTGGTGTGTGTTTGTGGTGTGTGTGTGTGGTGGTTGTGGTGTGAAATTTCTTTTCATTAATTGATGTTAGGGAAAGGGAAAGGGGGGGAAAAGCGGGAAAGGCAGTGTTATTGTGAAGGGTTTTTTGTTTTGCCCCCTGATTGGTGTGGTGTGTGTGCGTGTGCGTGTGTGTTGTAACGACAGACAACAGAGAGAGAGAGAGGAGAAAGAGAAGAAAAGAGAGACAGAGAAAAAGGACAGAGAGAGAGAAAGAGGGGGGGGGGTCTTGTGTGTGTGTGGTGTGTGTGTGTTGTGTGTGGTTTTGGTGTGGTGTGTTGGTGTGTGTGTGGCCTGCTGCTAAGCCCCCGCCCCTTTTTACTTGGGAAAAAAAAGCAGACGTTGAAAAAAACCCAAAATTTAGGCATTTATGTGACAAATGAAATTTTTTGCTCCCAATCCCCCCCTCACAGTAAAAAAATACCCTCTATTTCTGCTTTAAAACTCCGGCCCTCAGGTAAAGTTTCAAAAAGGGAAAAAATTTTATAATTTTATTGGGATAATAATTTCTTTTTTTCTTAGGGGTAAAAGCTGTGTTAAAAGTATGAACAAAAATCTCGATAGCAGTAGTTGTGGTTGTGCAGTGATATTCTATTTTTGTCCTCGTGTCCGACGATGACCTAAAAAACCAGCGAGGGGCGTGCTGTTTTGGAAACTGGGCAGAAATTTGATATAGTGGAGGTGCCTTGCCCACGCCCTCCCCCACTTTTGGGCCAAGTGGGCTGGACGTCGCGTTGGAGTGTTCTCCGGCCCAAACCACCCCCGGGCTGCACACAAAAGGACTGGCGAGTCGCCTCTATCAGGAGTTAGCGATCCAAAAGACTCACTGTAAAGTGGTTTGATGGGAAAAGCCCTGGTCATACGCTCTCCTTTGCTGTTGTTCCCCCCAGCGTCCTTTTTTAAACCCAAAAACGTGAAAAACCCCAGGAAAGTAATATTCCCCACACACCACCCCCAACACACACACACACACACACAACCACCAACACCACTTTTATATATAATAACGGGGGAGAGGGGGAGGAGAGGGGGAGAGAGAGAGTGAGAGGAGAGAGAGTGAGAGGAGAGGAGAAGAGAGGGGAGGAGGGGGTTTTTTTCATTTCCATCCCTTTCCAAAACTGTAATGAAAAAAAACCCCCAAAAAAAAAGACACGCCACAGCTACGGCCTCACTGAATTAAATTTCAAATTTCTGCTTTTATCCCTTCAAGTTTTTTGTAAAATCGATGCGGCCCTTTTAACTGACTTAGGGCCCTTGAAGCCCTTAAAAGGACATTAAAGGGGCGTAAAAGTCATGAAACAAAAGGCCTTTTAAACTGCTTGGCCCTTGAAGTCCAAAAAGGACATTCAAGGTTTTTGTAAAGTTGTACAAAGCCTTTTAAATGCTTAGGGCCCTTGTAAGCCTAAAAGGCTTTTAAGGTTTTTGTAAAAGTATATGAAAAGGTTTTTAAAACTGATTTATGGCCCTTTGAAAAGTTTCGGGGACATTAAGGTTTTCTGAAAAAGCTGGGGAAAGGGGCCCTTTAAACTGACTTGGGTTTTTGAAAGCCCTTTAAAGGCCCTTCCCTTTGTTCATCCCCTGCAGGGGGAAACAACAGCATCGCTTGTTGGTTGTTTGGTTTGCATGGCTAATCAAATTTGCGGTGTTTGAGGGCCCCCTTTTACTGCTGGCATGCATCCCAAGTGCCCCACAGCACTGGAGTGAGGGTGCTTGGAAACTGATTACTTTTCTTTAAAGGCCCCTGCAGAGGAAAAAGAAAACTTTAAAAAAAAGTCCTTGTCTGCGCTTTTTGATTGTTCTCTGTTTTAAAAGTCCCCTGTTTTGGCTATGCCTAAGCCATTTGTCATTAAGTAAGCTTTGGACCCCCCACAAAAAGCGTGTGCAGTATTTTTTCATGAGACGTTTAATCCAAAAAATCCTTGCAGTAACCCTTTACCCTGATGTCCCGGGATTTTGTTTTCGGAGTTAAAACAAGTTTACCTTCTGTTGCCTACATAGCAAGAAGGGCAAAAAATTTAAAACTTCGAATGCTGAGACATGCAGCATATAAAACTTATGTGGCGCCTTCCCTTAGTTAAAAATTTTAATTCCCCCATTAAGACCAAGTTTATCAAATATTAAAGAATTCTTTTCTTATTTTGCATTTTTGCTTTCTGGTGTGAAATGTGCAGCTAGGGAGGGAAGAGAGGAGGGGAGAGGGAGGAGAGAGAGAGAGAGAGAGAGGGAGAGGAGAGAGAGGAGAGAGGGGAGAGAGAGAGAAAGTTTTAAAAGAAAATATAACCCCCAACCTGTGCATCAGCCCTCAAAAACTACCTCTGCCCCCTTTGACCTCGCAAAATCTGCCTAAATGAAAATGACCTCCCCTAAATTTTCTCCCAGGGGCCCATATCCCCAGCTAAATCTACTCATGCCACACTATGACTCGGTAAATCTCCCTCAATCCCAACTATGACCTCACAAAAACTCCCTCAATGCCCACTATGACTCGGAAATCCCCTCAATGCCACCTATGACCCCCCTAAATTCCCTCAGCCCCAGCCTCATTGCCGTTTCCGGGGTGTCTCCCTTTTGTCCAATTGTCAGAAACCCTTTTCAGTTCAGCTCTCATTGGTGACCGGGGCCACAGATCCCTTTCCCATCCGGGCTTACAAATCTCTTTAATCTAAAAAGGGATGCCATGCCCCTAAGAAAATTCATTTTATCTAACGTCCTGTAACCCATCCAGGTCGTAAGGGCACTGCAGTGACAAATTTGCCCATTGGGCACTTTGCGGGGTTGTGAGGGGTTTCCCGGGGTTGTGGGAAGCCTCCCGGCCCACTCGGTAATGTTGTTCCCCATTTTTTTGGGCCCTGCCCGTTTTTTTTCCCCCTGCATGTTCTTGCATTTGGGTTTGGGGCCCCTGATTTGTCACCCCCCGCCCTCTGAGTTTCCCTTTTCTGACTGTGGTCGCAGGTCTTCGTACTGGTTTTTTTTGGGTTTGGGAGGGGTTTTTTGGACTTTTGTTGGAAATGTGGCCGTGTATAAAAAGCCAAGGAGTCTTCTGAGGTCATCTCCAAAACCTGGCTTCCTTTGTAGTTTCTTTCTGTCGGGTTCGCGCTGCGAGTATGGGATGCCCCAGTGCTGCAGTAGCTTGACCTTGGTTTAGGAGATTTTCGGTTTTCCCTGATGGTCTTGAGTTCCCCATTGTGCTGCTGTTTGTGCAGCTTAGGGGGGGTTTTTCCGTCGTTGAACCTTTCTTTAAAATATGCCCAAGTTACTTAAAAGGTTTCTAAAACCCTCAAGTTCTTTTCATGCTGTGATTTTTGGTATGTTGGATGGGCCTTTTTGTCATGAATTTTTTCTTTCGGCATGATCCTCCCCTATGGATTTTTTGTCCAGGGGGACCTGGTTGGCTGGTTTGTTTTTTCCCTGCCGTTGTCGTTGTCTCACCCAAAACTGGGTTGTTTATCCCCCCCCAATATGTGTGATCCCCAAGGTATCGTCTTTATGCCCAAAAAAGACATTGAACGTGTCGGCGATGGGAAACACCCATGAGGACCCTACTGGGGTATAGAACCCTTTTCCAACGTTTTGGAAAAGACTGCCTGGTGGCTTTTGTTTAAAATTTTGTGGTCTGGATGTTTTTGTCCCTGCGTACTTTTCATTGTGGCCCTAATAATATCCCATCAGGGTCAAACCCCTTTTTTGTGTTTGAAACGGGGTACTTTTCTTTTGGGCTGGCTGTATTTCTCACACAAAACTTGCGGTGATTTTTTCTGGGGGTATTTGTTTGGCAAAAGCCTCCCTGTTTTTTGGGCGACGATTTTTTCAGCTGTGGTTTGTCGTTAAATGATTTTAACTTTACTGGCTGGCTTATGGGGCTAAACGTTCGATCTCTGGCTTTGTTTTTTTATTGCCTTTTTGGGAGCTTTGATGGGGTTTTTGGGCCCCAAGGTGTTGGCCCTCTCCAGTTCCCAGTTTGTTGAAAATTTTTGTGGGAATCTATCATGTTGCCCCCCGTTTGCCGCTCTGTGGAATGTTGTCTGCCTCCCTTTTCCCATTTTTAGTGATTTCTTACAAAAGTATAGGGAAGTACCCCTTGCAGATGACTTGTAAGTTGTGGGGCCCCTTGTGCTGAGTTGTACGTTTAAACGTATTCCCCCCAAATCTGAAATATTCGTTTCTTCAGGGGGCATTTTCCCCCCCTTGTCCTGAGGGTTTTTGATTTTTTCCCCTTCTGGTTGGGTTTTTTGCGGTAAAAGGTTTTGCTTTTGTTTTTAAAACCCAATTTCTTCGTTTTGGCATTGTTTCTCGTCCATTCTTTTTTGGGCCTTTTTTGTCTTTTTGTTTTTGAGTTGATCTCTTGTTTTGCCCTGTCCTGTTGTGAAATTGATACTTTCAGTTTCATTCTTTTAGCACAATTCCGGGTTTTTTATTAATATTTTTAAAATTTCTCTAACAAAACAATGTGGATGATATAAAATGTCCTTTCTTCCCCCCCTTTAAATTCAGTTACGGGTTTTTTGCCTGTAAAGGGGGTTTTTCAACACTTTTGTTTAAGGTGGGACGGGGGGGTCAAAACTGGTGCATTTTTTTAAACACCAATTTCGAAGTTGACCGTATATTGAAGGGTTCCTTGTAACCCTAAAAATTATCGTTACCAGTTTTTACGGTTCCCAGGGAAACTTAATATGGTCCCCCAAACTAAATTTTTCAAACTTTCATCTTTTTATCTAAAACAAGTACAAAAAACCCTGTTTACAGCTGTTTTCAACCAAAATTTTTAAAACCCGAGGTTTCCCCTACTTGATATGGTAAAGGGGAAAAAGACCCCATCCTTAAGGTCGTGGGAAGCGGGCTCGGCCTTATCTTGGGGCCTGCATATTGGGGGGGGGGGGCGGCGCCCCCCTCTCCCTCGCGCTTATTCCCTGACCAAAAGGGGATTTACCCATTTAAGTGGGTAACGTATAAAGCAAGGCCGCAACGGTATCATTAAATGGAAACCAGCTCGAGTGTTTAATTGGTGGGGGAAAGCGAGTGTCCGACATGACTACCCCGCCCCCTTCTTATTGCCTTAAAAAAAAAATAGCATTTTTTTTGGGTATTACGGAAAGTGGTTTCCCATATGTATGGTCTTTTCCGTGTAACAAGTTTTAAAAGTTTCCCTTTTTCGTTTAAAACTCCCGGAGTGGTCTGCTTTAATACAAAGGCAGTGACTTATTTTATGTTCCCAAGCCCTTCTTGGTTGACTGGGTGGGTGGTGTGTGTGGTGTGTTGTGTTTTTGTGTGTGTTGTGTGTTGGTGTGGTTGTGTGTGTGGTGTGTGTTGTGTGTGGATTTAGATAGATAGAAAAACACACATTATAATCAGCGTGTGCCCCCATTCCCCCCCCAGTTTTCTCCCCGGGCTGTGCTTAGGATGCTTGGTTAGCAAAGCCTTACTGTCAGGTTTCGGGGTTGGTTTGGAATGGCCCATTGTAACTTGTAAACCTGATTTTTCTTCTCCAAATTTGGCCCTTGGATTCAGGGGCCCCGATGTTTTACCCAGAGTGCCCCTTACTGGACGTGTCATCGTGAATCTGACCTAGTCCAGGGAAAAAAAAAGTATGATGGTGTCTATGTGACATTGATAGTACCAGGGAGGAAAATATAGCAGTTTATCATGAATTGCCTAGTCCCCCCAGGACAGCAAAGTCATGATGGCAGTGTCACCCTGTCATCGCCCCTATTTAAAGGGTGAGGGTAAATATGATGCAGGCTACAGTGAAAGACCTAGTCCCAGGTGACAGCAAAGTCAGTGGCGTTTACCAGTGACATCACCAGGGGGATGGTGAAGGCATGATCCGGTTCCCTGTGTCATCTTCCCTTGTAAAGCTTTGAAAATTTCCTTGTAAAACGGGGGGTCCCCCCAGCTGAGTGCAGTCCCGCCCCCAGTCTCACCCGTTCCGGTCTTCCTGAAGGGGCAAGACGTACAGTGGTGTTTGGCCGCCAAAACTGACATAGCCCCCTGCACATCACAGAAAAGATATGACATCCCTCAGTCGAAAGACAAAGTAAACACAGTCGAAGTGCTGCTGCCATGCCCAAATGTAAAACACGTAAAAGTTTGGCTCCCCCTGAAAAATGAAAACCAGAAGATTTCAATGACAAATGTAAAACGCAAAAATGTCATAAGAACATGAAAACACAGTCGAAAATGTCCGCACAGACAACATGAAAACACAGTCAAAAGGTGCTCCGAACAGACAACTTAAAACCAGTCAATTCCCCAGCCCTGACAAAGAAAACACATCAGAAGAGCCACCCTGAAACATGTAAAACAGTCAAAGAGCTGCACCCATACAACAAAAAAACACGACTGCTGCCTGGCCAGACAAAATGGCGTTGTTATTGGTGCGGGTTTTTGTGTGCACTTGGAGGTCCCCAAAGCTAGACACCCACTACTCATTCATTTGGGGATACAGTGCATTGAAGGGAACACTGGATGAGAAGTTTGTGTGTGGAGGGTTTGGGTGACGGTGGTTAGGGTAACAATTGCTCAAAAGAAAAACCCGGCTCGGAAGTGTGTGGGGGTTTGCTCAGCCTTTTGACCCCAAACTTTCCCCATCCAAAGAATGGTGTGGTTTGGTGTATTTTTAGATTAGCGAAAAGAAGCCCCGCGATTACACATAATTATTTAGTCAGTAAAGAATCCACGGCACAAGGAGTTACCCCTGGCAAATCATGTAGAAAAAGCCATTCTGAAAGGGAAAAAAATAATTTGCGCGGGAAAAAAAGTAATGGGTAGCGTCTTGTTTTTTGTGTTTGAAGATTTATCTCCCTTTTGCCCCCTGTCGGCAGATGTGTGGGGCTTGTGTTTGGGCTGGTGTGCGTGTTTTTTTGTTTTCCAAAAATTTTTACATTTCTTTTTCTGTTTCCCCCTGATTTTTGGGTCAGCTTTTTTCCCCTTTTTTATCTATTTTTTGGATTTTGATGTATTTTTCATCTTTGTTTAAATTTGGGTTCAAAATTTCGATTCGATTTAAATTTTGTTTTTATGACAGTCTGGTCTTTGTGCCCCTTTTTAAATTAAACCCCTGTGGTTCAAAAAATTGCGTGATTCACGAATGCATACCCCATCAATCAAGTCTATGGTTTGTTCGCTCCATGGCGTGGAGCCGCAGACATTAGAGCTAGGGCTCGCCCTGAATTTTGTCAAAAAAAATACACGCTTGCTCTGTTTTAAAGCGCTATAACACACTTGGGCATTCTGCCTAAACCCCAGACGGGGAACAGGGAGGCCGCGTCTGCCAGTGGGGGGTTCCCCCCTATGTCTCCCCCCCCCTTGATATTCTGCCCCCCTGACAACGTTTCCCCCCATGTGCGTCCCCCTCCTTGTTTTTTCACTGTTCTGTTGTTTGTGACTCTAAAAATTTTTTTTGTTCTGTTGATAATGAGTTACATGGTTTTTAAAACACCAAACCCCCTGTTTTAGACATTTCTTTACATTTTACTTGATTCCCCATCCGCTGCCCCTTCCCCCATCGCCTTCGTCCTCTTTTGATGTTTTCCCAAATCCCACTTTCATCTTCAACCCCACCTCCTTTAGATTCCTTCAAGTTTTTTTGTTTTAATGTGCGTTGTTGTCCAAAAAGGAAAACCGACACATATTGTTTCATCTTGAAAAAAAATTGACTTTAAACCCCCTTTTCCCCCAAATTGGGTTAAACCCCCATGGCCCTGGCCAAAAATAAAACGCTGACTCCCCTGGATATAAAACCTTTTTTCCCCCACCCCTTTGGGGGTGGGTTGCCATCATTCTCAAAGACACATTGGGGAAACCCCTCTTTCTTTCGTCACAACTTTAATTTTCGAATTTTTTTGAAGTTTGCGAAATCATTAACCTACCCCCCTTATTACTATTCTTTCCTTTACCCTCCACCTCCCCGCCGTAAAAACAAACCCAAAATCTCTTTTTTACCCAAAAATTCCCGTCACTCCCCGACCCCCTACGCCTCCTCCCCCAAAAATTATATTTTGGTGACTTCAAATTCCATTTGAAACCGTCTTTTTCCAGATGTCAAAAGTCTTTCCTTTCTCTGTCCAACCCTTCTCTCTTCAATGGTAAACGAAGCAACGCAAGATCTGGTTTTATTTTAGACTGGCTGATTATAAGTTCATTTAATCTTGTCACATTGTTTCTGTCACCCACGAACGATTTTGATCTTCCCCCATTCTTTTCTTTAACTCACAAACTGTCAGAAAAAAAAAATATTTACTCGTTGCAATCTAAGGCCTTAGACATTCATACTTTCTTAAAGTTCCCAACGTTTTTCACAAACCTCTGACCCCCTGACCTTTTGATCACTATAACACTTTTTTTTCCCCAAAAAAGTTTGGGGGCATGGGGCCTCCATTGACCATTCCCCCTGACGACCCGTGCGCCATGGGAACCCCGACATTTTGATAGCGAAGCGAAACGCCGGGAATAGAACCGTGGGGAGTCAAAAACAAAATCACAAAAGCTTTTCCCAAAAAAAAACAAAGTCAAATTTTTAAACCATTCAGCAAAGACAGACATACCTTTTCCAGTTTTTGTGCTACATCCCAAAAAAAAATCTCCCTTTGGGTCTGCAAAAACAACTCCTCGCCCAAACCCCCGCCTGTCTGAATTCATTTTTTTCTGCCCTTTTTTTCAGAAAAATTCGAAAACCTCCGGGGGATCGATCAAAATTTCCGCCTGGGCCCCCCTTATCCCCCGTTTACTGGCATTCTTCTTTTCCCTTCCCTCCCCCAAGTGAAAAAGAAATCTGACTTCTGAGGAAAAGACTTAAAATCAGCGCCTTTTATCCTATGTTGTTTTTCACAATGCTTCCAAACTTTTTTACCTATTTTCACTAAAAAAGTAAATCATCTTTGTGTCAGGAAATTTTCCTCAGCTTTTAAAACAGCAAAAGCACACCCTACTGAAAAAACACGACTCGATCCCAAAATTTGAAAAATTTAGGCCCGTCTCAAAATTACCCCTTTTTTTCCCAAAATATGAAAAAACGTTTTCAAAAATCAAAATCACCCTTTATTCCAAAGTCTCCTTCCTTTTTCAATCTGCCCTTTGCCCCCCCCACACCGAAACCCCCTAGTCCAATTTAAAAATAACTTCTATTGTTCGATGCAGGAAAAATCTCCCCCCCCCAATCTTTTGACTTATCTGCAGCCCTTTTTACCCTTATCATAATTCTTCTTTCTCGCCCCCAAATCGTTTGGTATTAAAGGAACAGCCCCCACTGGTTTATTCATACCACGCAGGTTCAGAAAGTTATTGTAAAAAAAATTCAATCAAAACCTGTCAAAATGGGAATGTGGGTTCCCCCAGGGGTCAGTCCTGGGCCCCGTTTCCCTTTTTTTCCCCTAACTGCCCCCTTCACTATAATAAAACCACAATTGTTTTCATTTCTATGCTGATGATACTCGCTTCAGTGCGTGATACTGTTGAAAATTGCCTTTCCCCCTGACAAATTTGTCCCTTTCCCTTTAAGACATTAAAAATGGATGACTCAGAACAAGTTACAACTTAATGCCCAAAAACCCAAAACCCGCCATAGGGGACCCAAAAAAATTTTCCCCTTCGCAAAAATCTTATAAATTTGGCAATACGTCAGTTCCTTGTCCAAAATTGTGAAGTTTTAGGGTGTTTCTATGAAAAAATTCATCACCCCAACTGCCCGTCTTGCTCTACAATACGGGGCTAACGCGATTCGCAAGTATCTGTCCCCTGATGAATTCCAGTTGCCATCTTCATTCTTTCATTTAAATACTGTAATTTTCTTTTTTTTCTGGTACCGCATCATATTACTTCCTTAAGCATACAAAAATTGCAGCTCGATGGTCCCAAGAAGAACAAATCGAAAATCATCCTCTTCGCGATCTTCACTGGCCGCCCGTTACAAAAAACTGGAGTATAAAATCAATACCCCTTTTTTCAAATGTCTCCCCAAAACTGCACCCTTTATTCTGTAAACTGTCTTTTGTCACCCCTCCGGTCCCTTTGTTCATCCCCCGATTTTGTGTTTCGAACACCCCGATTCAAAAAAAACCATGTTTGGGCCCTCGTTTTTGTTTTGGGGGCCCCCCACCCCGGAAGACCCCCCTCTTTCACTTCGCCAAAAGCTTTCATTGATACCCTTCAAAAACCCCCCTCAAAACCCAAATTATTTCCTACCCGAACTTTCCCCCAAATATCTGTCCCCAATTTTCAACAGTTTTACCCCCTTTAAAGGTTGTTCCTTGTTGTGTGTTGTTATTTTGTTTAGTGTGTGTGTTGTGTGGTGTGGTTTTGGGGTTGTGGTGTTGTGTGTGTGTGGTGCATGTGATAGTTTCGCGTCTGGTTTTTTTAAATCTGTTTTTTATGTTTAAGGAGAGTTTTCATGCCCGTAAATGATTGAGGCAAGCGCTTCGATTTTTTTTTTTTACAAGATTCAGCGTTTTAAAACCATTATTATTATTATTATTTTTTTGTGGCGATGTGATCCCCGGAGAAGCTGCAGCCCCCAAATTAACGTAATTGCTGTGATTTAAAATGGTGTACAAGAATAGGAAATTAAATACTGCCCCATATGGAGATTTTGTTCTTCTTAAAACGAAAGTCCCGGCCATAAAGCTAAAAAGTCTTTCCCCGGCCTCAAAGTTTCCGCCAGCCATTTTGAAAATAGAACACCATTTGAATGAAGGTTGTGGGGCTTTGTTAACACCGGGCTGCACAGCCAAGCCAGCCACACAGAAAGGGGCAGGGTGGCAAGTTTTACGGCAAAAATGCACACCCTCATTGGGGAAAGGATGCCCTGGTTGTTTCTTGGAAGAAATACCAGGCCCCTCAGATCAAAGGGGAACTGTGACCCAGTTGTGGTAAAACGGCCAAACAACCCGCCAGCAGGTCGTTGTGGTCTTAGCGAGGCAGAAGTGGCAAAAGGGCACCCAGCGCTTGGCATCAAAACGAAGAAGTACCCGCCAAAGACAAGGGTGGACACCGGCACGTTGCCGACAGGCCACGTAAAAGTCAAGCCCGTTTATCCACGTAAAAAAAAAAACATGACTGACGCACTTCTCCATATGATGCAAAAAAAACCCCCCAAACCTCACCAAAAAAAAAAAACAACGGGGCACAAATCCGGGTTCAAAATAAATATTTTTGGCCTGTTGCCAATTCAGTGCAAAACAGGATCAGTGGAAGAGACGGGGGTGTAGGTGTGAAGGGTGTTGTACACACAGACCCAGAAGAGGACCTGCAGCCCCAGCTCTGTCTTTCTTTCTTTCTTTCTTGAACAGTCTTTGGGTGCTTGGTGGGCAGCTGCAGTATTAGAACATAGATCTACAGAAAAAAACATCATTTCAGGGTTTTTCCCAGTTCCCCGGGGAAACAGTGGTTAGGGTTTGGCTAGGGACTGCAAGTTGGGGGCTCAGATTTTTGGTGGCGGTTGACTTTTTGTGGGCAGTGTGTGGTGTGGGTGGTGTGTGTGTTGTTGTTTTTGTTGTTGTTGGGGTTTTTTTGTGATGAGTTTTTTTTTAAAAAAATAAAATTTTGTTTTAAAGTGGGAGGGTCCTACCCCGAGTAAAATTTGTATGGCTCATGGGAAGAAGAAAAAAAAAAGAAGAAAAAAAAAAAAAAAAAACCAGGGGAAAAAAAAAAAAAAAAACCCCCCCAAAAAAAGGGAAACCCGACTTTAAAAAAAAAATAAAAAAAAAAAAGGGGGGGAAAAAAAAAAAAAAAACCAAAAAAAAGGGGCAAAAAAAAATAATAAAAAAGGAAAAAAAGGGGGGGGGAAAAAAAAAATAAAATAAAAAAAAAAAACAAAAAAAGGAAAAAACAAAAAACAAAACAAAAAAAAAAAAAAAAGAAAAGAAAAAGAAAAAAAAAAAAAAAATTTGAAACGGAAAAAAAAAAAAAAAAAAAAAAAAAAAAAAAAACCCAAAAAAAAAAAGGGAGAAAAAGGACCCCAAAAAAAAGAAAAAAAAAATGGGAAAAAAAAAAAAAAAAAAAAAAAGAAAAAAAAAAAAGAAAAAAAAAAAAAAAAAAAAAAAAAAAAACTAAACTCTGGTTAAATTTTAAAATGAATGAGCCCTCACAACTGACACCCGCAAAAATTTGTATTGCTATTGACACGTTAATAATGTGATATCCCCCCGGCAACGACACCCGCAATAGGATGTTTTAATCACTTTTAACCGTTAATAAGAAATTCCCCCAAATTACACTTTTTTTAAAGGGTGTTTAATCACTTTACCCTGATAATTGTTGTTCCCGAGTTGCACCTGTTAAATAATGGTTTTAATCCTAGTCTGAATTTTTGTGTAACGAAAATCTGACACCCGTAAAAATTTAGTTAAACCCTGTTGGGGCCCGGGGAAATAATGGATATACAAGCCAGCCCGACACCTGAAAAATATAACAAAACCCCAGTTGACACCCTTCCAAAAAAGTAAACACCAGCAACCGCAAAAGGGGTATCACAAAACCCCTACACCTGTCCAAATAAGGAGAATCCCCAAGCCAGCCCTTTAATGTCAAAATAAGGGTGAAACAATGACCACCTGAAACATAAAATGGGGTTAAAACCAACGGAATGTTTAAAAAAACTAAAAAAAAACCCCCCCCAAACCCCAAAAAAAAAAACCCCCAAATGATCCCTTTCCTTTTCAATCTGCCATCGCTCAACCAAAAACCGAAAATGTCCACACCAATACATTTACCCGGCTTCAGCTGGCAAAAATCCCCCCCCTTCTTCCCTTGTCTTATTTTTTCAACCTTGACACTTAATAAAAAATTCCCCCGACCCCCCCAAAAAAACTTTGGTAATAAAAGGCACAGCAATTCACCTGGTTTTTATAATTACCTCTAACCCTTTTAAGAAATTATTTCCCCAAAAAATTCAAAAAAGTCAAATTGGAAACTGGAAATTAAGGATAAACCCGGGGCCTGTTTTTTAACCTCCAAAGTCCACCTCAAAAATATAAAAAACCACCCTTTAACTTTTTAAAAGGATGATATCATTCAGACGTATATGTTGAAAACTTTCCCCTCCCGACAAATATGTCCTAGCCTGAACTTTAAAAATGGGGGATAAAAAAAATCAACTTTTGGGGCCGTTCAAAAAGGGGGAAAGTCATTTAGATCTTTTTTTAAAAATTTTGGACCCCAAAAACAGTCAATTAAAAACCCCATTTTTGATTGCGAATCCTCTCCTCCGACAACCCGAAAAAAGACAAGTCAAGCCTCAAAAAGGGAAAAAGGCAAAATCAAGAACCAATGACAACCCCCCTGTGGGCCACAAAAACCCAAAGGGGGAAAGGGGCGCCTTGCACTTACTGCCCCTATCTCACCCCTCTGTTGCTGATTCCATTGGAAACAAAACGGTTCTGAATTTATGGGAACCCCTTAAAAATCTAGAAAACCAATGTATGTAAACAAAATATTCAATCAAAAAAAATTTGGCAACAAAATTAACCAAAACCAAAGCAGGGGAAGTAAATTCCCCCCACGAAAGGGCAGAAAAAACCCCCTGCTCAGGAACGAAAACAAACCAGGCAACTGCCCTCCCCAAAAAATTGGGGGAGGGTGTGGAAAAGGTTTTGGGATATCTTTAAAAAAAAGAAAACTAAAAAAAAGAAGAAAACAAAAGTAAAACAAAAAAATTTGGGCCAAAAAATAAAACCGATCGCGAAAATTAAAAGAGGAAAAATCCCCTTCCTACGGGCCCCAATCCAGGAACGACCCCCAAAAAATTCTTCGTTTATCTTGAGCCCCCAAAAGAAAAAAAAAAAACCCAAAACCCTTCTCGGGGAAACCCCCAAAAGCTGAAAAAAAGGGGCCTTTCATCCCCGCCAGAAAAAGGGCGGAAGAAAGGCTACTAGGAGCTAAACCCCCCAGTGTGTCCTGCTGAACCGAACACCACATCAAAAAAGGGGACGAATGTGGGGCAAAGCCAGGCGGCGCCCGAAAGGCCTGTTTAAGGAACCCCTTCCCCAAGGCTTGGTGTATAGGGGGATTCCCCAGGGCCCAAAACCCCAACAAAAAATCCCCCCGGGCCCAAAAGGGGGGTCTACAACGCCATGCAATCCGAAACCTGAATACAAAAATCAAAACGTTTTCACTGGTTTGAGAAATTCGCCTTCAAAAAACTTCAAATGACATTCATTTAAATTTCACGTGCTGGGAACGTTGCCAGAACCTTGGGGCGCCACTTGAATCAACTGTTTTGGGATTGGCCACAAAAAGACAGAGACGCGGGGGGGGGGGGGGGGGGGGGGTGTTCGGGGCCCCAAAAACCCCCCCTTTTAAAAAAAAAAAGGGAAACTTTGGTCAAACAGCCTCATCACCGCAGCCTTAAACTGTATCCTCCATACCCCCTGGGCGGCTCTATTTAATTACATTAATGCTTCTCCCCTGCCAACTTTTTACACAGCAGCACTCCAGCAAATTCATGGCGCCTGACTTTTCAAGCCAGGGTTTGGGTTTTGGGTTTTTTGGTTTGGGGGTTTTTTTTTCCCTTTCACTACCTGTATTCACGTCTTTTTTTACGTTTACTTCCCATCTTTATTGTTTGCAAACTGGACTTCATCGTTTGTTTTTTTTATTTTGTCATTGACTTTACAGGGGTACTGTCATTAGTCAGTTTTAATTGTTCTTTGTTGCGAATTAAAACAAAAACAATTGGGAGTAAAAATGTGTATTTTAATTCTATACTTCTTTTACTTTATTTTTTCTTCCCCTTTACTCGGAGGGGTCGCGGGGGTATACTGTCTGTCGGCAGCGAGGCGGTAGTGGAGGGGGGAAATGCGTGGGCTTTTAGGGTGTCGGCCACGGAAAACTCCTTTTTCTTTGGGCGTCCTTTTTTCTTTTCCCTCCCGGTGCCGGGGGTTGTAGGGCCCCAAAAGTGGGGTTGTGAGGATCCGTGTCAGGTGTCCGAACCACTTGATCTCTGGGTCGATGTGTTTAGGACTGGTGTTTGCACCTACCCTGCTTGATGATTCGTTTTGATTTTGTCTCTTGGGTCTTTTTGACGTCTTCTTAGCATTTCATTTCCCGGACTATTTTCGTTAGGGCCTTTTTGAGGGGCCAGTTGACAGGTACGTGAGGTTGGGAAGGGAAAATGGTGTTAATCATTTTGTTGGCCGGGGAGTGGATTTTCAGGGGAGGGGCGGGTGGTAACTGACCCATTTGCCTTTGACATCTTGTTTTAATTTCACGGTTAATTTCGTTCTCTCAAAAACACTGCCCCGATATTTAAATTGCTGATTGATTTAATGGGACCTTTTTATTTATGAGAGTGGTGGGCGCCGTGACTATCAGACCTCGGTCTTTCTGACACTGATTTTATGTCATAGGCGGCGGGCTTTGATTTTTTCTGTTTGTCCCGGGGTGTGCCTTCTTTCTATGTTTTGCCCCGGTTCAGCAAAATGAGTTCGTTGAGTGCCTCGGATCGGGTTGGCCTCCTTGCATTTCTGTTTACCGCAGAAGAATCAGCCGAGAGCTAAAGTGGTATGAAAATGAAAATGAAAAATAACGATAATAATGATGATAATGATGATGATAACCATAATAATAATAATGATAAAAATAACGATCATGTATTCCTGGATACTGATATCTTCGTCTCTGCTGTCTAACCCATGCATCCACACACCAAAACGAGCAAATCATTATATTATCTTATCATTACTAATCATTATCATTATTATTATCATCCATCATCATTACAATCATTATCATCATTATTATTATCATCATTATTATATCATCATCATTACTATCATTATCATACTACATCATCATTAATTGTAATCAATCAATATTGTTATCATCAATATTGTTATTACTTCTATTGTTGCTGCTGTTTAAATTTTGACAAACCACAAACACATACACACACGCACGCACGCACTCACTACACACACACACACAAACATTCACACTATCTCTACATACATTCATGAACCAGCCACAGACACAGCACTACCCCTCAGAGAAAGCTTCATCATAAATGATGAGGACAGGACCCCACGCCGCACTGCTGCCGAGTCCTCCGCACAACATCAACAAGTCTCCTCTGTGACGTTAAGCTGTACTGCTGAAATGCTGGCCTGCTGCTGGCTCCACAACCTCTGAGCTGTTCCTTCAGCAAGCAGGTCACTGCACCACTCTGCTCACCCGCCCGCCTGACCTCAACACCCGCCTTCCTCCTTTGCCGGAAACCCCACTGCAGTGGCCTTCAGGAAAGAACAGATTCGTCCTTCCCGGTGCCTGCGGACCATTCAGGTAATGTACTGTGGCTTCATGGCTGTATGCTGCAAGTCACCTGGGCAGGAGTCAGGACCAGGGCCGAGAAACGCAGGCCCCCACCTCTGCCACTGCCTGTGCCTGTGACCTCAGCACCTTCCGTGGGGGGCCGCTGTGGGAAGCCTCGACTGTCGTGGCAGGACCACAGAACCTGACCATGGCAGATACACGTTTCATAGAGCGCCCTGTCTGTCTGTCCGTCTGTCCTGTCTGTCTTCGCTCCCCCCCCTCGCTAATCTCTTCTGTTTGGGCAGATGGTTGTATAAATGTATGTGTGTGTGTGGTGTGTATTTTAATTAAATTTATCTTTATTTTATTTACTCTGTTATTTCGAGGATAATGACATAATTACGCGTTGCTTTTTCATCCAGTCCCCGTGTGTATGCAGTTTTGTCCATTATGTGATCCGTTCCCACCGGCACAACCAATGGCCTATTCTTCCGAAAAGCGCACGGGTTTTAAAAACGTGTGCGCAAGATGTTGGTGTGTGGATTTGTGTGTGTGTGTGTGTTGTGTGTGTGTGTGTGTGTGTGTGTGTGTGTGTTGTGTGTGTGTACGCCCTTTTCACTATAAAGTGTTGTTAGAGGAAGGAGACAAGAGAGGAGAAATGCAGGAGAAAAGGCAGTATGCTTATGTGTGAATGAAGGTTTGTTGTTTTTGTCCCCTGCTGTTAGTGTGTGTTGTGTGTGTGTGTGTGTGTGCGTGTGTGGTTGTTGTGTGTGACAGACATACATAAGAGAGAATAAGAGAGAGAAAGAACAGAGACAAAGAGACAGAGAGAGAGAAAGAGAGAGAGGGAGGGGGTACTCTGTGTGCGTGTGTGTGTGTGTGTGTGTGTGTTGTGTCACTGCTGCTAAGCCTGCAGCAAACCTTTACATTGAGGGAATAAAAGCAGTACGTGTGAATGAACACAAATACTTAGGCACTGTTATTGATGACAAACTGAACTTTGCTCCCAATACAGACCTCATCAGTAGAAATAGCACTCTCATATCTTCTGTCTTTAAAAACTCCGAAGTCCTCAGGTAAAATGTTTCAGAATGGCAGAATTTCTACTGAAGCTTTATTGGGATAATAATTTCTTTTTCTTACTTATGCTGGTGTAAAAGCCTGAATGTTAAAATGTACTGAACAAAAATCATAACAGATAGCAGTAGAACTGTGGGCTGTGTGCAAGTGATATTCATCATGTTTGTCCGTCGTGTCCGACGATGACCTCCAAAACAGCAGAGGAGGCAGCTGCTGATTTGGAAACTGGGCAGAAATTTGATTATAGTGGAGATGCCTTGCCCACAGCACATCCCCACTCTCTCGGTCAAGTGGCATAAGGACAGTCACGTTGGAGATGTTCTCCCAAAGGCCCAACCAGCCCCTCAGGGCTGCAGCACAATCCGTGGACTGTGCGAGTCAAGCCCCAGTCAGAGAGTCCAGAGTCGATCACTAAAGACTCAGCTGTATAGTGGAATCCATGAGTGGGAAAGCACTGGTCATACAGCCTCTCAATTTGGTGCTTTGCCGAAGTCCAGCGTCAATGTGTAACCCTGAACTGGGATGAAATCCCTCAATAATATTCACACCACACACACACCAAATGCACACAACCCCACACACACACACACACACAACACATATAGATAAATATATAAACACACACACGATGAGAGAGAGAGGAGAGAAGTGAGAGAGGAGAGAGAGATAGAGAAGAAGAAGAGAGAGAAGAGAAGAGAGAGAGAGAGAGAGAGAAGAGACAGAGTTCTTTTCATTTCTCCACTTCCCCTCTTTCCAAAGTTAATTAAAAACCACCAATAAAGACACGCCACAACAGCTACAGATCCCTCACAGAATATTAAACCTCTTCAACCTTCTCATGTTATGAACTTAAGGTTTTCTGTAAAAGTCATGATGACAAAGGTCCTTTTAAACTGACTTAGGGTCCTTGTAAGTCCTTAAAGGACATTCAAGGTTTTCTGTAAAAGTCATGATGACAAAGGTCTTTTAAAACTGATTTATGGTCCTTGTAAGTCCTTCAGAGGACATTCAAGGTTTTCTGTAAAAGTCATGATGGCAAAGGTCCTTTTAAACTGACTTAGGGTCCTTGTAAGTCCTTTAAAGGTCCTTCCTTTGCTTCATGCCCTGCACCTGGAAACAAGCAGCATCCGCGTGTTGTTAGATCTGGATTGATGGCTAAGATCCTAGATTGCCGGTGTCGTAGTGACCCACGTGACACTGCTGCACTGCTAGCACCAAGTGCGCCACAGACCACCGAGTAATGAGGTGCTTGCAAACAGATCTACTTTTCGTTAGAGCACATGAAAGAAAAGTAAACTTTCAAAAAAAATCCACATTGATCTAACGCTTTCTGATCTGTCTCTCATTTTTAAAATGTCTCCCTGTTTTGGCATGCTGCCTAAGACCACATCTGCCATAATGTAAGCCTGAGGACACCCCACAAAAGGCAGTGTGCAGTTGCTTTCACTGAGATCTGTTACTGAATCCACTAGCATAAGCCAATAGCAGTCAACCATGTATCCTAGCATTCCCTAGGCATTTTGATTTTCAGAGCATTTAAACAAAATTACCTTCTGTCTGCACAATACATAGACTCCAAAAGAGCTAAAGATTTCACTTCGAATGCAGAACATGCAGCATATACAAAACATTACTGATGGACCCATTCCTTAAGTTAAGCAAGTTCCAATCTCCCACCATAATGACCTCTATGTTATCGAAATAAAAGAAGCTTCCTTTTCTTACTTTTGACATTTTTGCTTTCTGAGAGTGAAATGTGCAGCTAGGGAGAGAGAGAGAGAGAGAAGAGAGGAGAGAGAGAGAGAGAGAGAAAGAGAAGAGAGAGAGAGAGAGAGAGAAAAGAGAGATAGAAGTGAAAGAGAAGAGAGAGAGAAAGAGTGGTTGAAAGAAAATAATACACTCACCCTTAACCCTGTGATCATCATCCCCTCAAGCTAAAATCTTCCTCAATGCACACATATGACCTCAGCTAAATCTGCCTCAATGCCACAACTATGACCTCAGCTAAATCTGCCTCCATGCCACAACTATGATTCACCTAAACTACCTCAATGCCACACTATGACCTCACCTAAATCTTCCTCAATGCCACACTATGAACCTCACCTAAACTGCCCCTCAATGGCTCCACACTTTGAACCTCACCAAAATCCTACCTCAATGCCACACCTTCGACCTCACCTAATCTACCTCAATGCCACACTAGACCTCACCTAAATCTGTCCTCAATGCCACACCTAAATCTACCTCAATGCCACACTATGAACCTCAGCTAAATCTACCTCAATGCCACACTATCGACCCTTACTAATATCCCTAAATGCCTCACTAAGGTATAACACCTAACCTAAATCACCTCAATGCCACAGTCCACACTATGACCTCACTAAAATCCTACCTCAATTGCCACACTAAGACCTCCGCTAAATCTACCTCAAGCCACAACAATGACCTCACTAAATCAACCTCAATGCCACACTATGACCTCACCCTAATCACCTCAATGCCACACTATGACCTCAACTAAATCTGCCTCAATGCACACTATACCTCACCTAAATCTCCTCAAATGCCACACTTTGACCTCACCTATATCTACCTCAAAGCCACACTTTGACCACAGCATAAACGGCCTCATACCTACACAATGTCCTCAGCATAAATCTACCTCAATGCCACACTAACCCAGCTATATCTACCTCAATCCACACTATGACCTCACACCTAAATCTGCCTCAATCCACACTATAACCTCACATAATCTGCCTCTATACCACACTATGACCAACACCTAAATCTACCCAAATGCCACACTAATGACCACACCTTAATCGCCCTCAATGCCACACTACACCTTACCAAATCTATCTACCTCAATGCCACAGGGCCACACTATGACCTCAGCTAAATCTACCTCAATCCACACAATGAACCTCAGCTAAATCTACTCAATGCCACAACAATGACCCACACCTAAAATCTACCTCAATGCCACACTATGACCTCACCTAAATCTGGCCTCAATGCCACACTATGACCTCACCTAAATCTACCTCAATGCCACACTATGACCTCACCTAAATCTACCTCAATGCCACACTATGACCTCACCTAAATCTGCCTCAATGCCACACTATGACCTCACCTAAATCTGCCTCAATGCCACACTATGACCTCACCTAAATCTACCTCAATGCCACACAAGCGACCTCATCTGCCAGCTTTACAGCTGATGCTGCACTTTGTCCAAACTTGTCAGAACCCCTCTCTCATTTCCAACGCTCAAACACTTGTGACCAGAGTGCCACAGGATGCTCCCTTCCCCCTACCTATCACTGCTAATGATCAACATCTCTCTTCAACTCAGAAAAGGAGCAACACTGATCCCTATATGAAATAGCATCTATCACCAACTGCTCCTGTAACTCCCTCCAGGGTCGTAAGGCACTGCAGTGACGAAATTTTGCACCAGTTGGCGCACTTTGCGCGGTTGTGAAGCGAGTTCCTGGTGTGGAAGCTCCTCCCGTCCATTCGTAATGATTTCTCCCATTTCTTCTTCGGGGCCTCCTCACCTTCTCTTCCCTGCACTGTCCTTGCATTAAGGTCCTTAGACCCATCTGAATCTTGTCCACATGCCCTACCATCTGAGCTTCCTATTCCTGACTGGTGGTCAGCAAGGTCTTCGTACTGGTTTACTTGTTGGTTGATGGTTTGTTGGACTTCTTTGTTGTAATTGGTCCTGGTAGAAATGCCAAGGATCTTTCTGGAGGAAATCTCATCTCCAAAACCTGGAACATTCCGTTGTAGTTTCTAGGCATTCAATTCCAGATTCGCATGCTGCAATGTATGGAGAATACCATGCATGCAGTAGCTCTCTTGACCTTAGTTAGAGAGAGATGTTCGGTATTTTCCTGATGTCATGAGCTTACGCCTTGCTCTGCAGTTTTGTGCAGCTCTATCGGGATTTCCTCGTTGGAACCTTCTTTACTAATAATAGCTCCAAGTTACTTGAGTGATCTACACCCTCAAGTTCTTTTCCACTTACGTGTCTTGTAGTGATGGATTGCACATTTTGTCATTAATTTTGTCTTCTCGCACTGAACTCCATGCCCCTAACTAGAGGATTTTTGTCCAGTGGTTCACAAGTTGGACTGGTTCCTGTTTGTTTCCTGCCAGTCCGTCCGATGTCTTCACAAACCTAGGATGGTGATTATACCGCCCTCCAATACTGACTGTGATCTCCTAAGGTATCAGTCATTATGCGCTCAAGGAAACATTGAACATTGTCGCGATAGGAGACAGCCATGAAGGACACCCTACGAGGTATAGAACCATTCTCCAACAGTGTCTTGGAACAAGCACTGTGCACTGTGGCTTTTGTTTATAACTCTTTGATGGTCCTGGATGACTTTTGTCCCATGCTGTACATCTTCATTGGGCCCATAATACGTCATGCCATACACGGTCAAACGCCCTTTTTTGATGTCTAGAAGACTGGTACAGTTTCTGTTGTGCGCAGTAATTCTCACACAGAAACTGCAGTCATATCTGTTCTGTTGTACTAGTTCTTTTGGGCAAAGCCTCCTGTTCTTATGCGACGACCTCTTCAAGCCTTGGCTTTAGTTGTTCAATGAACTTAACATTACCGGCATGGCTATAGTGAGGCTGATCGTTCGATAGCTCTGGCATTGGCTTTTAATTGCCTGTTTGGAATCATCATGATGATGTTGGGTCCAGGTGTTGGCCTCTCTCCAGTCTGCCAATCTGTTGCCAATTCTTGTGAGGAAAAATTTCCAAATCACTGTTGTCCCCCATGTTTGATCACTCTGCGGCATTTTTTTCAATGCCTTGCCAGCTTTCCCATTTTTTCAGTGTTTCTTCACGAATATAGGAATCAGCCTCTGACAAGTACGGACTTGTAAGTACCTGGGGTCACCTTTGCTGTGTTGTACAGCTCTGAACATATTCCCGCCCATCTGTTAATGATAGCTGTTTCTTCAGTGAGGCAGTTCCCATCCTGACCTCGTTGTGTTGACTCTGTCTCCTTCTGCTCTGTGAGCTCTTTTGCAGTGGGATAGGCTCTTCTTGCTGCTGTTTGTTCTTAGAACAATTTCTTCGATATCTGATCATTATTTTCTCAGTCCATTCCTTCTTTGGCCTTTTTCATGTCTTTCCTTGATCTTGATGTTGAATCTCTCTGTAATTCCCGCTCCTGTGTGTACTTGATACTCTTCAGTACTTCATATAGAGCACCCATGACCAGGATTTTATTAACTAATAAGATTGAACTTACTCTAGACAAAAACACTGTGGATGATAATCAGAAGTATCCTCTCCTCTCATCACCCCGCACCCCCTTTCAAATCTCAAGCTATACTTGGTTTATGCCTGCATGAAGGGTCAACCCTTTTGTTTAAGGTGGCATGGGGGTCGAACTCTGGTAGACAATTTTGTTTACAAGCTCTGTTCGAAGTTGTAACCGTATTATGAAAGGGCTTCACTTGTACAGCCTACAAATTCATCAGTTACTCAGTTTTATACCCGGTTGCCATGGAAACAATCTAATATGGCCACCAAAACTAAATGTTTCAAACTTTCACATCTTTTTATCTAAAACAAGTACAGAAAACCTGTTTCTACAGACATGTTTTACAACCTAAATTCTTTAAAACCACAGAGAGATCTCCATACTTGCATATAGGTAAAGGAGGTAAAGGAGTCCCATAACCTATAAGGTCGTAGGGAAGCGAGCGTCAGAAGACCTCACTTCTCTAGGCCTCATATTGAGGAGCGGCGCCTCTCCCCTCTCCCACGCTGCGTTTAACACCTCCTACCCTAAAGAGGGCAGTACCCATTTACAGCTGGGTGAACTGGGAACAGACTGAAGCCAAGGCTCGCAAAACAGCACCCATTCAACTGCTGCTTAACTAAGGGCTGGGGAAAGCGAGTGCTCCGACCACAGAAGCTACCCGTCCCCTTTCTTCATATAGCACTTAAAAAAAAAAAATGCATTTTAATTTGGTAGTACCGTAAATGGTTTCTCAGCCAAAACTGGTAGTGTCCCTTTTCCAGTGTAACAAGATATGAAAGATTCCTTTTTCCGCTTTGAAATCATCCTCGAGATGGTCACTTAATACCGAAGTGCAGATGACGGGAATTAATGTATGCACAGCCCTTCCTTAGTTGACCTGTGTGAGTGTTGTGTGTGTGTGTGTGGTGTGGATTTAGATAATAGACAATACACAAACATATATATCAGCAGCTGACTTCCATTCTCCCTCCCAGTTTTCGCCCCTGGTCTACTGCTTAGTGACTGCTCTGTGCTTAGCAAAGCCTACCTTACGTCCATTTCGGGCGTTGGTTTGGAGATGACCGACCATTGTAACTTGCTAAACCCTATTTTTCTCCTCCTAATTTGGCCTCTGTGATTCAGAGGCCACAGAATATATCCATGTGGCCCCTTTACATGAGGACAGCGTCCCACCCCCTATCATGTCAGCTGACCTAGTCCACCAGTACGGTAAAGTCATAATTACAGTCTATCAGTGACATCTGGACATAGGTCACCAGTGACCAAGAAAAGTCATGATGACTAGTGGCCTATCATGACATCTGACATAGTCACCAGGGACGGTAAATCATATGACAGTGGACCTATCAGTACTTCTGACCTAGTCCACCAGTGACAGCAAGTCATGATGACATGTCTATCATTGACATCTACCTCGTCACCAGGTATGGTAAGTCATCATACAGTGTCTTATCAGTGACATCTGACCTAGTCACCCAGTGACGTAAAGTCATGATGACGAGTGACATCACAAGGTGATGGTGAAGGCATGACTTACCCAGTCTGCCTGTGTCATCTTACCTAGCCAATAAGTCGTATGAAACGTTCCTCTGTCATAAACAGGGTTCAGCCAGCCCAGCTAGTGCAAACTGCGCCACCAGTCACCAGCCCGTTCCATTCGTTCCTGACAGAGGCATGACTAACAAGCCTGGCTGATTCTTTTGGGCACGCCAAGAACCTGACATAGCTCCTGCACATCACAGTCACTGAATGACATTTCACCTCACGTCAGACTCAGACAACATTAAGACACAGTCAGAAGATGCTCCAGACACTGACAACATGTAAACACAGTCAGAAGATGCTGCTGCCACTGACAACATGTAAACACTGTCAGAAGATGCTCCAGCCACTGACAACATGTAAACACAGAAGATGCCCCAGACACAGACAACATATCAACACAAAGAAGCGAACCAGCCACTGACAACATCTAAACCAGTAGTAGATGCCTCCAACACTGACAACAAGTAACACTGTCAAAGAATCTCCAGACACAGACAACATGTAAACACAGTCAAAGATCTGCTGCCACTGACAACATAAAACACAGTCAAAGATGCTGCTAGCCCACTGACAACCTGTAAACTAGTCAGAAGATGCTCCAGACACAGACACATGTAATACAGTCAAGATTCTCCAGACACTGACAAATGTAAACACAGTCAGAAGATGCTGCGGCCACTGACAACATGTAAACACAGTCAGAAGATGCTGCTGCCACTGACAACAA
This sequence comes from Rapana venosa, assembly GCA_028751875.1. Taxonomy (NCBI): domain Eukaryota; kingdom Metazoa; phylum Mollusca; class Gastropoda; order Neogastropoda; family Muricidae; genus Rapana; species Rapana venosa. Next base: position 6,001,483 of record CM054164.1, read on the forward strand.
TCTAAACACAGTCAAAAATGCTCCAGACACAGACAACATGTAAAATACAGTCAATTCCCAACACTGACAACATATATACACATCAGAAGATGCTCCAGCCACTGACAACATGTAAACACCAGTCAGAAATGCAGCTAGCCACTGACAACATTAAAACACGGCTGCTGCACTCAGGCCACACACAAATGGCGTTGTTGTTGTGCAGGCATCTTAGTGGGACACCTTGGAGTCACCAAACTATACACCCCAACTCACTCATTGCACTTGGATCACAGTGACATAGTAATGACACACTGTAGAGAAGTTTGTGTGTAGGACTGTTGGGTGGATCGGTGGTCTAGAGGTTATTACAAAAACACATCGCCTACCAAGCGAAAAATTCCGGCTCGGAATGTGTGGTGGTGGTTTCCTCCTCAGCCGTTTGAGCCCGAAACTTTCCCCAATCCTAAAGACCATGATGATGGTCTTGTGCTCAGATTTCAGATGAGACGATAAACTGAGGTCCCGCGTATTACACATAATTCATAGCTCATGTATAAGAAACCACGGCAACATTATGATTGCCCCTGGCAAAATCATGTAGAAAAAGCCATTCTGAAGGGAAACAAATACAGTTGCAGACAGAAAAAAGTATGGTGACGCTGCTCTTGTGGCGACTGATCTCCTCGAGAGACTCTGCACCCTATTTAACGTAATCTGCTGTGATTTAAAAAATGGTGTACAATGAAATAGAGAAGTTAAATACTGCGTCTATATAGAATTTTGTTCTTTCTTTAAACGAATATCCAGTCCATAAACAAATAAATCTTGCCGCAGGCACTCAGAAACGTTCCCCGCCACCATTTTGAAAATAGAACACCATTTGAGATGAAGGTTGTGGGGGCTTTGTTTAACAATCCGAACCTGCACACCAAGTCCCAGCCAGCCCAGAAAAGGAGCAGGCAAAGGCATTTTTACGGCAAAATGCATAAACACCGTCATTGGGAACAGGATGCCATGGCTTGTCTCTGGAAGAAATACCACCTCTCAATCAAAGGTTGAACTGCTGACCACCAGTCTGTGTAAATGCCAAACAACCCATCCAAGCAGTCTGTTGCTGGTCCTGACGAGGCAGAAGTGTCCAGACGACCCCCAGCAGCTCTGGCATCAAAGGAGCGAAGAAGCAGCCCACAAAGACAAAGCTGGACACCAGGCACAGTGCTGCAGACAGAGGGCCACCGATAAACAGTCAAGAAAGAAAAGAGAAAAATAAAAGAAAAAATGATACAGAAAAAGAAAAATAAAAACCAATAAAACATACAAAACACAAACAGAAAAAGAAAAAAGAAAAGAAACACAAAAAGGAAAAAACAAAAAAGACAAGGAAAAACAAAAAAAAAAAAAAAGCTCAGAAAAAAAAGAACAGCAACACGATAGGAACAAAAAAAAAAATAAATAAAAAAAGTATATACAAAAAAGGAAAAGAACTAAAAAAACAGAACAAAAAAAAAAAAAAAAGATAAGACATAAAACAAAAAAAAACCAAATGAGAAGAAAAAAAAAAAAAAAAAAAAATTAAGGAAAAAGCCCGCCTTCAATCCACGTCCAAACTAAAAAACCCTGACTGAAGTCACTTCTCCATATGATGCAAAACAACACCCAACCCACCACGACAAAAAAACAACGTTTTCACAAATCCGGATTACAAAATCTGAATATATTGGCAGTGTTTTGCCAGATTCAGTGACAAACAGAGATCAAGGACAGAGACTGGGCGATGGTAGGTGTGAAGGCGTTGTACAACACAGACCACAGCACAGAGAACCTCAGCCACAGCAGTCTGTTCTTTCTTTCTTTCTTTCTTCTCTGAACAGTCAAGTGGAGCTAATGGTGTGCAGTGTGCAGTAGTTAGAAACCAGTAAATCTACAAGAAAACAACACATCATTACAGGGATTGTTCCTAGTTGCCGAGGAAGCAGTGGTTAGGGCTTTAGGCGAGGACTCCAAGTTGGGGGCTCAATTCTCATAAGATGGCGGTTACTTTTTTGTGGCGCACGTTGTGTGTGTGTGTTTGTGTGTGGTTGTGTGGGTGAGTGTGTTGTTTGAGTGTTGTTTGTTGTTGTTGTTGATGTGCAGCATCCTACCCAGAGTAAGTTTGCTACTGGCTCACTGGTAAGACTTAGACCACATCGTCAGCTTCATCCACTTTAAGGATGGACCTTTGAGAGCACTTCTTGCACTAACAACCTGACCAACAATGCGGATGTCTGTATCTCTCGGGCCTGATTGACACCATGAATAATTCCATGTGGCAAGAGTAAGTGCACCCCTGTCCAAACAGTGCCTCAAAGCACTGAATGCACTTCCAACAGCAGCATCGTTTTCATAACACCATTAATCGTCATGCAATAAAGGAAACATCGTCCACCGTTCAGTTTCTCCACACTTTTGTGCCTGTGATGGGTTTGCGTCAAAGTAAGCGGCAGTTCACAGGGGGAGGTTGTTGATGGGGTGTTGGGGGGTCGCCACCTGAGGTGGGTGTCTCCCTTAGTGAGGCTCTACGACTAAGCTGCCGTTGTTGTCAGTAGGGGGCTGAGAAGGTGTTGCGCTGGGTGTGTTAGCTGAGAGCAGTCACTACTGAACACCACCATAGTGACCCTGCAGCTTGACAAGCTTGGGTGTGGCTGGGGTGAAGAGGTTGGAATGAGCGACGTAGGAGCAACAAGACAGGAACAGCACAGACAATGAGGCAGCAAAAACATGTAAAACCAAAAGCTAAACAAAACAAAACAGAAAGCAACAACAGCAGCAAACGAAACGTAATGAAAACAAACAAAATGAAACTTTATTGACAACAGTGTATCCAAGACATCAGGGAACGTAACCAAAGGCGAAAGCTGTAGGTCACAAAACTACAACCTTTAAAGAAGACAGCGTGCAAGATAGACTCAGCAGTTGTACACCTGTCAGATATAAATGAAATAAACTCAACAAATTGGCCACATGTAAAATAATGTAAACGTATAACATTACTCCGGCACTATGACGCCCCTGTCCAAATAATGTATTCACATATAACTAAATAGTAAATCACCTTCGAATTATGCATAACGTACACTCTGCGTCTGACCACCAATGGGGTATAATTAATGAATGATATCCACGCAGTAAAAAAAAACATCTGACACATACCAGTCTAATAATGCAGATATCAACTCACTAGTCTGACACCTGTATTATAATATGATATCCACGCAACCAATCTGACAAACCTTGTCTAATAATGGATGATATCAACTCACTAGTCTGACACCTGTAAAATAATGAATGATATCCAACGCACCAATCTGACACCTGGCTAATATGGGATGAATATCAACTCACTAGTCAGTCACCTGTATAATTAATGAATGATATCCACGCAGCAATCTGACACCTGTCAAATAATGGATGAGATCAACTCCACTATCGACACCTGTATAATAATGAATGATACCACGCAAGCAATCTGACCCTGTCAAATAAAGGAATATATGAAAAGACCACAGCCTGACACCTGTCAAATAATGGATGATATCAACCTGACCCGCCCGGACACCTGTCCCAAATAAAGGATATATCAACTCACTATCTGACACCTTCAAATAATGGATGATATAGAACTGACCTAGCCTGACACCTGTCAATAATGGAAGAATATCAAACTGACCAGCCTGACACCTGTCAAATAATGGATATATCAACTGACCACCTGACTTAACCTGTATAATAAGGATGATATCAACTCAAACTGTCCGACACGTTATCAAAACAGCCACAACAGTCACCTTCATAACCCAAAATTGATCTCCTTTCCTCCGTTCATCTGCCTATCGATCCAACCACAGCAACCGAAACCACCCTAGTCCCACACTTTAGATACACTTCTAGTAGCTTCTGATGCAGAAAAATCTCCCTCCTCTCTCTTCATGACTATATCATCCTTCCGTTCGACACAATAGATCACTCAATTCTTTCTCCGCCTCCAAAATACGTTGGTATTAAAGAGCACAGCCCTCACCTGGTTTAACTTCATACCTCTATACCGATTCCAGAGAGTTATAGTAAACAAAATTCAATCAAAACCCGTCACAATGGGAACGTGGAGTCTCACAGGATCACCCCCTGGGCCGCTGTTCTCTTTACTCCTATACTGCTTCCACCTCACCTATAAAAATAACCACCACATTGATCAGCAATTCTATGCGATGAAACTCAGCTTCAGAGCTGTGATACTGTGAAAACTTGCCTTCCCTCCTGACAAATATTCCCTTACTGCTTCAAGACATTCAAACTGGATACTCAGAACAAGTTACAACTTAATGCTGACATCCCGTACAACATGTGAAAGCTCATTCCAACTGATCGTTTCTAAAGGAAATTTTGTGACCAACAAACAGTCCATATGGACCAGAACCAGAAGCATGGGGTAATATTTGCCGATAGGTCCTCTCACGGCTGCCAAGACACCCAGAAAAAAGACAAGCACACGTCCTCAAAACAGACAAACGCGACAAATCAACGAACAAGTGACAAACCCAGCTGTGCAGGTCCAGCTAACCCTTGAAGGGACAGCTCTTGCCACTACTGGAACGCGTCATCTTCACCATCTGTTCTCAGTGATTCCAATTGCAACTAAAAAACATAATCCATGAATTTATGGGAACCCCTTTGCAACTCTAGAACCAATGGTATTAAACAAAATGATACAACAAAAACTATTATGTCAACAAAAAGTAAAACCAACTGCAAAGCAGGAAGATAATACTACAGAAAAGCAGAAAGTCTCCCCTTCTCTTATGCTGAACTGTAAAGACAAAACCAGGCACACTCACCCTCCCCAAAGCATAGGCATGGGAGAGCATGGTGGGATGATCATAAAGAAAAAGAAAACAAAAACAGAAGAAAAGCAAAATAGACTCCAAACATACGTCAAAGGGGAAACGATCAATGACGCAAAAAGAGGACAAAGGAAAATCGCCATTCAACGGGCCCCTGCCCCGTATCAAAGGACCCGACACAGACCTCGCGACCTTCATCTTGCAGAATCCAAATGAACAAAATAAACCCAACACCATTAACTCTGTGGTATGGCCCCCAATAGCATGAAAAAACCCTATTCAATCAACACATCAAGAAAGTGCGGAAGAAGCTACTAGAGCTAGAACCAGGCCCATACAGTGTCCTCCGCATACTGGCACAACGACAACAAAGGGAAGGATCCTGACCAACATGTGGCAAAGCCATGGCGGCCGCTGTAAAGTCTGTTCATGAAAACCTTCCCCAACTCATGTTGTATGCAGCAGAGGGATTCCCATCAAACAACAACTCCTGGAACAAGAACGTGGTCTACAACGCCATGCATACTCCGAAACCGTGAACACAAACATCAAAAACGTTCTCACCTGGTTCATGAGAACATCGCGTCATTCAAACACTTTCAAGATGACATTCATTTAAATTATCACGTGCGGCAACGTTTTGCCAGAACCTTGGGACGCCACTTGAAATCCAAAACTGTTTTGGGGAATGCCACAAGAAACAGAGACGCGGGTGGGGGGGGGGGGTGTCGGGCCCACAAACAAGCCCACTTTTAACGGCAATCTTTTGCTAACAGAACGTCATCACCTCGCCATACTTCAGCTGTATCCTCCACCACCTCCATTGGGCGTTCTCCATTTAAGTACATTAATCTTCATACCACGCCACACAAAATACACGAATCGCACGCACATACGCACTGCAAATTCAGGCAGTCCATAACTTTTCAAGCCTGTTGTTTGGTTTCTTGTTTTGGGGGTTATTTTACTTCCCTTGTTCACTACCATAGTATTTCACTGTCTTATTCTATACCGTTGACTTCCGATACTTTATTGTTTTGCAATACTGGACTTTAATCATCGTTTGTTTTTATATATGATGTCATTGATCTTTTACAGGGAATACTGGTCATTAAGCTCAGTTATAATTGTCTTATGATTGCGATATTATTAACCAAAATCAATTGGCATACCATGTGTATTTCAAGTTTCTATACATGAAAAAAACCCCATACAACAAAAACGTGGGTCCATGTCATTACAACGTTCTAGAGTGTAAAAATCTTGCAGTGAATGCTCGCAGTCATAGCCACCAACTTGTTGGGTTTTACACAGTTTTTAACTACTGATAATTACTCAATATTAGTAGCACTTCAACCCCTGATTTGTTAAAGCAAAAATGGCTAAATTAAACAATTATCATTTACCCACCACAGGTGACTGTGATACAAATTCTATTGTAAAATTCTGCCATATATGTAAGGCAGGATTAGAGTATGATAAACTTGTGTTTCTCCCTATTATGCAACATACCAGCAGATATATATCAAGTAGGTGTGACAGTCAAATTTAACACAGATACAAAATTAAATATAGCTCTGTAATATTTACCAAGGTCCAAAAAAATGACAACACTTGACCTGGTTAAAAAACACAGACATCACAAAACATAAAAGGATTATAACGCCCCTTGGGGGGGCGATTTCAATTAACATTCTTCTTTTTGTGATTCTGGTGCTCTAGCTATCACCAAGCAACCGTTTTGGTAGAAAAATAACGTGCATTCATAGCTTTACTTATTGGAATGAAGTAATAGTAACCAGAATTCCGGATTTTCCTAGTCATAAACACAGTGCTATTGATTTAGCATTAATAGCCCTCCAAGTTTAGCTATCAATTGCGATTGGAAAGGTTGAAGAGGATGTTTTGGAGTGATCATTGCCAATTACGTTACATTTGAGGACATTGCAACATCCCCTAACACATATTGAGGATAAAATTTCTAAAATTTCGATATAAATTGGCTGACTGGAGTTCTTTTCAATAATTTCTTCTTCAGGCAACTGATATTGGAAACGATTAGAAGTTACCGCAGAAGAATCAGCCGAGAGCTAAAGTGGTATGAAAATAAAATGACAAATAACGATAATAATGATGATAATGATATGATAACCATAATATAATAAATATATAAATAACGACATGTATTCCTGATACTGATATCTTCGTCTCTGCTGTCTAACCCATGCATCCACACACCAAAACGAGCAAATCATTATATTATCTTATCATTACTAATCATTATCATTATTATTATCATCCATCATCATTACAATCATTATCATCATTATTATTATCATCATTATTATATCATCATCATTACTATCATTATCATACTACATCATCATTAATTGTAATCAATCAATATTGTTATCATCAATATTGTTATTACTTCTATTGTTGCTGCTGTTTAAATTTTGACAAACCACAAACACATACACACACGCACGCACGCACTCACTACACACACACACACAAACATTCACACTATCTCTACATACATTCATGAACCAGCCACAGACACAGCACTACCCCTCAGAGAAAGCTTCATCATAAATGATGAGGACAGGACCCCACGCCGCACTGCTGCCGAGTCCTCCGCACAACATCAACAAGTCTCCTCTGTGACGTTAAGCTGTACTGCTGAAATGCTGGCCTGCTGCTGGCTCCACAACCTCTGAGCTGTTCCTTCAGCAAGCAGGTCACTGCACCACTCTGCTCACCCGCCCGCCTGACCTCAACACCCGCCTTCCTCCTTTGCCGGAAACCCCACTGCAGTGGCCTTCAGGAAAGAACAGATTCGTCCTTCCCGGTGCCTGCGGACCATTCAGGTAATGTACTGTGGCTTCATGGCTGTATGCTGCAAGTCACCTGGGCAGGAGTCAGGACCAGGGCCGAGAAACGCAGGCCCCCACCTCTGCCACTGCCTGTGCCTGTGACCTCAGCACCTTCCGTGGGGGGCCGCTGTGGGAAGCCTCGACTGTCGTGGCAGGACCACAGAACCTGACCATGGCAGATACACGTTTCATAGAGCGCCCTGTCTGTCTGTCCGTCTGTCCTGTCTGTCTTCGCTCCCCCCCCTCGCTAATCTCTTCTGTTTGGGCAGATGGTTGTATAAATGTATGTGTGTGTGTGGTGTGTATTTTAATTAAATTTATCTTTATTTTATTTACTCTGTTATTTCGAGGATAATGACATAATTACGCGTTGCTTTTTCATCCAGTCCCCGTGTGTATGCAGTTTTGTCCATTATGTGATCCGTTCCCACCGGCACAACCAATGGCCTATTCTTCCGAAAAGCGCACGGGTTTTAAAAACGTGTGCGCAAGATGTTGGTGTGTGGATTTGTGTGTGTGTGTGTGTTGTGTGTGTGTGTGTGTGTGTGTGTGTGTGTGTTGTGTGTGTGTACGCCCTTTTCACTATAAAGTGTTGTTAGAGGAAGGAGACAAGAGAGGAGAAATGCAGGAGAAAAGGCAGTATGCTTATGTGTGAATGAAGGTTTGTTGTTTTTGTCCCCTGCTGTTAGTGTGTGTTGTGTGTGTGTGTGTGTGTGCGTGTGTGGTTGTTGTGTGTGACAGACATACATAAGAGAGAATAAGAGAGAGAAAGAACAGAGACAAAGAGACAGAGAGAGAGAAAGAGAGAAGGGAGGGGGTACTCTGTGTGCGTGTGTGTGTGTGGTTGTGTTGTGTTGTGTCACTGCTGCTAAGCCTGCAGCAAACCTTTACATTGAGGGAATAAAAGCAGTACGTGTGAATGAACACAAATACTTAGGCACTGTTAATTGATGACAAACTGAACTTTGCTCCCAATACAGAACTCAACAGTGAAATAGCACTCTCATATCTTCTGTCTTTAAAAACTCCAAAGTCCTCAGGTAAAATGTTTCAGAATGGCAGAATTTCTACTGAAGCTTTATTGGGATAATAATTTCTTTTTCTTACTTATGCTGGTGTAAAAGCCTGAATGTTAAAATGTACTGAACAAAAATCATAACAGATAGCAGTAGAACTGTGGGCTGTGTGCAAGTGATATTCATCATGTTTGTCCGTCGTGTCCGACGATGACCTCCAAAACAGCAGAGGAGGCAGCTGCTGATTTGGAAACTGGGCAGAAATTTGATTATAGTGGAGATGCCTTGCCCACAGCACATCCCGACTCTCTCGGTCAAGTGGCATAAGGACAGTCACGTTGGAGATGTTCTCCCAAAGGCCCAACCAGCCCCTCAGGGCTGCAGCACAATCCGTGGACTGTGCGAGTCAAGCCCCAGTCAGAGAGTCCAGAGTCGATCACTAAAGACTCAGCTGTATAGTGGAATCCATGAGTGGGAAAGCACTGGTCATACAGCCTCTCAATTTGGTGCTTTGCCGAAGTCCAGCGTCAATGTGTAACCCTGAACTGGGATGAAATCCCTCAATAATATTCACACCACACACACACCAAATGCACACAACCCCACACACACACACACACACAACACATATAGATAAATATATAAACACACACACGATGAGAGAGAGAGGAGAGAAGTGAGAGAGGAGAGAGAGATAGAGAAGAAGAAGAGAGAGAAGAGAAGAGAGAGAGAGAGAGAGAGAAGAGACAGAGTTCTTTTCATTTCTCCACTTCCCCTCTTTCCAAAGTTAATTAAAAACCACCAATAAAGACACGCCACAACAGCTACAGATCCCTCACAGAATATTAAACCTCTTCAACCTTCTCATGTTATGAACTTAAGGTTTTCTGTAAAAGTCATGATGACAAAGGTCCTTTTAAACTGACTTAGGGTCCTTGTAAGTCCTTAAAGGACATTCAAGGTTTTCTGTAAAAGTCATGATGACAAAGGTCTTTTAAAACTGATTTATGGTCCTTGTAAGTCCTTCAGAGGACATTCAAGGTTTTCTGTAAAAGTCATGATGGCAAAGGTCCTTTTAAACTGACTTAGGGTCCTTGTAAGTCCTTTAAAGGTCCTTCCTTTGCTTCATGCCCTGCACCTGGAAACAAGCAGCATCCGCGTGTTGTTAGATCTGGATTGATGGCTAAGATCCTAGATTGCCGGTGTCGTAGTGACCCACGTGACACTGCTGCACTGCTAGCACCAAGTGCGCCACAGACCACCGAGTAATGAGGTGCTTGCAAACAGATCTACTTTTCGTTAGAGCACATGAAAGAAAAGTAAACTTTCAAAAAAAATCCACATTGATCTAACGCTTTCTGATCTGTCTCTCATTTTTAAAATGTCTCCCTGTTTTGGCATGCTGCCTAAGACCACATCTGCCATAATGTAAGCCTGAGGACACCCCACAAAAGGCAGTGTGCAGTTGCTTTCACTGAGATCTGTTACTGAATCCACTAGCATAAGCCAATAGCAGTCAACCATGTATCCTAGCATTCCCTAGGCATTTTGATTTTCAGAGCATTTAAACAAAATTACCTTCTGTCTGCACAATACATAGACTCCAAAAGAGCTAAAGATTTCACTTCGAATGCAGAACATGCAGCATATACAAAACATTACTGATGGACCCATTCCTTAAGTTAAGCAAGTTCCAATCTCCCACCATAATGACCTCTATGTTATCGAAATAAAAGAAGCTTCCTTTTCTTACTTTTGACATTTTTGCTTTCTGAGAGTGAAATGTGCAGCTAGGGAGAGAGAGAGAGAGAGAAGAGAGGAGAGAGAGAGAGAGAGAGAAAGAGAAGAGAGAGAGAGAGAGAGAGAAAAGAGAGATAGAAGTGAAAGAGAAGAGAGAGAGAAAGAGTGGTTGAAAGAAAATAATACACTCACCCTTAACCCTGTGATCATCATCCCCTCAAGCTAAAATCTTCCTCAATGCACACATATGACCTCAGCTAAATCTGCCTCAATGCCACAACTATGACCTCAGCTAAATCTGCCTCCATGCCACAACTATGATTCACCTAAACTACCTCAATGCCACACTATGACCTCACCTAAATCTTCCTCAATGCCACACTATGAACCTCACCTAAACTGCCCCTCAATGGCTCCACACTTTGAACCTCACCAAAATCCTACCTCAATGCCACACCTTCGACCTCACCTAATCTACCTCAATGCCACACTAGACCTCACCTAAATCTGTCCTCAATGCCACACCTAAATCTACCTCAATGCCACACTATGAACCTCAGCTAAATCTACCTCAATGCCACACTATCGACCCTTACTAATATCCCTAAATGCCTCACTAAGGTATAACACCTAACCTAAATCACCTCAATGCCACAGTCCACACTATGACCTCACTAAAATCCTACCTCAATTGCCACACTAAGACCTCCGCTAAATCTACCTCAAGCCACAACAATGACCTCACTAAATCAACCTCAATGCCACACTATGACCTCACCCTAATCACCTCAATGCCACACTATGACCTCAACTAAATCTGCCTCAATGCACACTATACCTCACCTAAATCTCCTCAAATGCCACACTTTGACCTCACCTATATCTACCTCAAAGCCACACTTTGACCACAGCATAAACGGCCTCATACCTACACAATGTCCTCAGCATAAATCTACCTCAATGCCACACTAACCCAGCTATATCTACCTCAATCCACACTATGACCTCACACCTAAATCTGCCTCAATCCACACTATAACCTCACATAATCTGCCTCTATACCACACTATGACCAACACCTAAATCTACCCAAATGCCACACTAATGACCACACCTTAATCGCCCTCAATGCCACACTACACCTTACCAAATCTATCTACCTCAATGCCACAGGGCCACACTATGACCTCAGCTAAATCTACCTCAATCCACACAATGAACCTCAGCTAAATCTACTCAATGCCACAGGGGCCACACTATGACCTCACCTAAATCTACCTCAATGCCACACTATGACCTCACCTAAATCTGCCTCAATGCCACACTACGACCTCTCCTAAATCTACCTCAATGCCACACTACGACCTCTCCTAAATCTACCTCAATGCCACACTATGACCTCACCTAAATCTGCCTCAATGCCACACTATGACCTCACCTAAATCTGCCTCAATGCCACACTTTGACCTCACCTAAATCTACCTCAATGCCACACTACGACCTCATCTGCCAGCTTTACAGCTGAGTGTCTGCACTTTGTCCAAACTTGTCAGAACCCCTCTCTCATTTCCAACGCTCAAACACTTGTGACCAGAGTGCCACAGGATGCTCCCTTCCCCCTACCTATCACTGCTAATGATCAACATCTCTCTTCAACTCAGAAAAGGAGCAACACTGATCCCTATATGAAATAGCATCTATCACCAACTGCTCCTGTAACTCCCTCCAGGGTCGTAAGGCACTGCAGTGACGAAATTTTGCACCAGTTGGCGCACTTTGCGCGGTTGTGAAGCGAGTTTCCTACCTATGTCTTCCTCATGTCTGTTTCCTACTTTTAAACATTCACCTTTATCTCCCCCCCCCCCCCCCCCCCCACCTAAAGCATTGTGTGTGTGTGTGTGTATGTGTGTGTTGTGTGTGTGTGTGTGTGTGTGTGTGTGTGTGTGTTGTGGTGTTGTGTGTGTGTTTTATGTGTGTGTGTTTATGTGTGTGTATGTTTTTATGTGTGTGTATGTGTGTGTGTTTATGTGTGTGTGTGTTTATGTGTGTGTGTGTGTGGGGGGTCAGTCCTTACAGAGAGCGCCACTATCGTGAAGAGATGGACAGAGTATTGCAGAGACCTGTACAACTACAAGCTGAAGGCTGATCCGAACAAACTTCACGAGCAAGATCCCAGACCATCAGATCCTGAAAGCACACAGGTGCTGGAGGAAGAGGTAGAAGAAGCAGTAAGATCCCTGAAAGGAGGCAAGTCACCAGGATTGACAACATCCCGGCTGAGCTCATCAAGAACGGAGGCCCAGAGATGATCAAGGCATTAACAATCATCTGCCAACGCATCTGGACCAGCAAAGAGTGGCCTGAACAGTGGACCCAATCCATCATAGTTCCACTTCCAAAGAAGGGAGACCTGAAGAAGTGCCAAAATTACAGAACAATCAGTCTGATAAGCCATCCAAGCAAAGTTATGCTACGCATTGCCTTGAACAGACTGAAACCACAAGCAGAAGAAATCCTATCAGAAGAACAGGCAGGTTTCAGACCAGGTCGAAGCACTGTCGAACAGATCTTCAACATCAGAATGCTCATAGAGAAGCATCTCCAACATCAGCTACAGCTCTACAACAACTTCATTGACTTCAAGAAGGCCTTCGATCGAGTGTGGCAAGAAGCTCTGTGGCAAGTCATGAGAGACTATAGCTTCGACGAGGACCTGATTCAAGTCATCCAGCGCTGTATGACAGCTCCCACAGTGCAGTCCTCATGGGTGGAGAAATCGGGGAGTTCTTCCGGACTTCAGTTGGAGTTCGACAAGGCTGCCCGCTATCCCCCGTTCTTTTCAACGTGTTCCTGGAGAACATCATGCAGGAGGCCCTCCTTGGCTTCAAGACCACAATCACAATAGAGGAAGGCCAGTCTGCAATCTTCGATTCGCAGACGATATTGATCTCATGGCCGCAGTGAAGAAGAACTCCAGGATCTCACCACCAGACTGGAAACATCACCAATGCCCACGGTATGGAGATCAGCACAGAAAAGAGCAAGATCCTAGTGAACAGTACCACACCGACCACTCCCACCAGCATCAAGATGAGTGGCGAGACACTAGAGGAGGTGGAAACTTTCAAGTACCTTGGGGCAGTCATCACCAAAGAAGGCACGAGCACACAAGAGGTGAAGATCAGACTTGCTGTGGCACTCTCCTCCATGACTAAGCTGGCGAAAGTGTGGAGAAACCACAACATCAGAACCCACACTAAGGTCAGACTCTACAAGGCACTCGTCACATCCATTGCCTTGTACAGCTGTGAAGCATGGACACTTACTGCCGATTTAGAACGTCGCATTCAAGCCTTTGAGATGAAGTGCCTCAGGCGGATCCTGAACATCACCTACAGAGACCGCAAAACCAATGACTACGTCTGCAGCAGATCGAGGCACTGGCTGGCAAACAAGAACCATTGCTAGATACAGTCAAACGGAGGAAACTGAAGTGGTTTGGCCACACAACAAGGCATAACAGCCTGTCAAAGACAGTCCTGCAGGGAATGGTGGAAGGAGCAAGGAGGCAGGGACGACCACGCAAAAGCTGGATATCCAACATCAAGGAGTGGACCGGCCTCACTGTACCAAGCCTCCTGAAAGCAGCCCAGGACAGAACCATTTGGCGGTCCACTTGCAGCGTCCATGCGGGTACCCCAACGGTTGTCCCGACCAAGGGATGAGTGAGTGAGTGAGTGAGTGTGTGTTTATTATTATTATTTTAAAAAAATTCTTTTATATCGAGGATAATGGAATAAGCACTTATGCGCTTTTTTTACATCCAGTCTCCGTGTGTATGCGGTTTTGTGAATTCTGTCATCTGTTCCCACCGGCACACAATGGCCTACTCTTACGAAAAGAGGAACAGGATTTAACGTGTGCGCAAGATGTTCTGCATGCGTTCGCACACGGGGCCTCGGTTATAGTCTCATCCGAAGGACTGTTTATGTGTGTGTGTGTGTGTGTGTGTGTGTGTGTGTGTGTGTGTGTGGTGTGTGTGTGTGTGTGTGTGTGTGTGTGTGTGTGTGTGTTTTGTCTTCAATTTAACGTCTGTTCACTCTAAGTGATATTAGACGAGGGAAATAGAAAGTGTAATGGAAGTTAAAGAAGGGAGAGGAAGGAGTGAAAGGAGAAAAGGTTAAGAAATAGCATCAGTGTTGGTATTTTTGTGAGAAATAAAAACCTAGAAAAGTAAGGATAATACTTTAAAACAGGAGCAAAATGTAAACTCGACAATGTGGAAACATGAAATAACAATAATGTAACTACAATAAATATTCAAGTGGACTATGCAATAAACATCTGGCAATGGCAAAGGCTAGCTTTGAATTTTCAAATACATTTTCCAGAGACTGTTCAGAAAATGTAGGTAAAAAGGTTTTACAATAGGGCACTCAAATATGATATGAGTATTGGAAATATGATCCCCACATAGACATCTGACATGTTTACAAAATTTTATGTGTGTGTGTTTATGTGTGTGTGTGTGTGTGTGTGTTTATGTATGTGTGTTTATGTGTGTGTTTATATGTGTGTTTATGTGTGTGTACGCGCCCGCGCGCTTGTGTGTGTGGGTGTTTGTGTGTGTGCGTACATGTGCAAATTCAGCCTCAAAACACACTTATTTCCTACCTGACACTTACCCCTCATATCTGTCCCTATTTTTCAAAGCATCCTTCACCTCCTCCATCACCACCTAAGTGTGTTCGCGAGAGTGTGCGTGCGTGTGTGTGTGTGTTGTGTGTGTGTGTGTGTGTGTGTGCGTCTGTGTGTGTATGTGTGTGTATGTGTGTGTGTGTGTGTGTGTGTATTTGTGTGTGTGTGCGCGCGTGCACGCAAGCTCATAAATTTTCAATCTGTTATTCATGATATTTGAGGAAAATTGCATGTGTATAAACGATTTGAGTGCAAGCGCTTCGATTTGTTTTTTTAACAAGATTTCAGTGCTTATATAAATTCCAATATTATTTTAAATTTTCTT
>CM054164.1:6017496-6051014 GCA_028751875.1 Rapana venosa
GTTTTCCTGTAAAAGTCAGATGACAAAGGTCCTTTTAAACTGACTTAGGGTCCTTGTAAGTCCTTAAAGGACATTCAAGGTTTTCTGTAAGAGTCATGGTGACAAAGGTCTTTTAAAACTGATTTGTGGTCCTTGTAAGTCCTTCAGAGGACATTCAAGGTTTTCTGTAAAAGTCATTATGGCAAAGGTCCTTTTAAACTGACTTAGGGTCCTTGTAAATCCTTAAAGGTCCTTCTTTTGCTTTCATGCCCTGCAACCTGGAAACAAGCAGCATCGCTTGATTGGTTAGATCTGGAATGCCATGGCAGATCTAATTGCCAGTGTCTGAGGTGACCCACGTTCAACTGCTGGCACTGGCTAGTTACCAAAGTGCTGCCAAGACCAGGATGAGTGAGGGAGCTTGGCAAACTAGATCTACTTGTTCGTTAGAGCACATGCAGAGGAAGAAGTAAAACCTTTTAAAAAAAAAATCACATGATCTGACGCATGTCTTGATCTGTCTCTCATTTTATAAAATGTCTCTCTGTATTGGCATGCTGCTAAGACCACTTCTTGCTCAGAAATGTAAGCTCTGATGACACCCCAGCCCACAAAAGGCAGTGTGCAGTATGCTTTTCACTGAGATCTGTTCTAATCCACTTCGCAGTAATCCTATAGCATCAACCATGTATCCAGCATGTCCACCTGGCATTTTTGATTACAGAGCATTAAACAGCGTTAATACCGATACTGTCTGCATCAATACATAGACACAGAAAGAGCAAAGATTTCAACTATCGAAGTGCTGAGACATCAGCATATACAAAACAATTACAGATGGACGCCATTTTCCATTAAGTTACAAGTTCTCAACTCCCACCTTAACGACCACTAGTTTATACGAATATATAAAAGAAGCTTCCTTTTGTTACTTTTGTACAATTTTCTTTCTGAGTGTGAAATGTGCAGCTAGGAGAGAGAGAGAGAGAGAGAGAGAGAGAGAGAGAGAGAGAGAGCAAGAGAGAGAGAGAGAGAGAGAGAGAGAGAGAGAGAGAGAGAGAGAGTTAGTTTTGAAAGAAAATAATACACTCCCCTAAACACGTGATCAATCCATCCCCTCGCTAAACTCTACCTGCAATGCCAACAATGACCCACCTAAATCTGCCCAATGCCACACTTTGACCCACCTAAATCTGCCTCAATGCCACACTATGACCTCAGCTAAATCTACCTCAATGCACACTAAGACCTCAGCTAAATCTACCTCAATGCCACACATTTTACTTCACCAAATCTGCCTCAATGCCACACCAAAATCTCACTCAATGCCCACACTATGAACCTCAGCTAAATCTACCCACCATGCCACACTATGACCTCACCTAAAATCTGCCTCAATGCCACACTATGACCTCAGCTAAATCTTGCCTCAATGCACACTATTGACCTCGACCTAAACTACCTCAATGCCCACAGGGCAACACTAATGACCCTCACCTAAATCTACCACAATGCCACACTATACCCTCACCTAAAACTACCTCAATTTCCACACTATGAACTCACCTAAATCAGCCTCAATGCCACACATATGACCTCACCTAAACTACCTCAAATGCCACAGGGGCCACAACTATGACCTCACCAAATCTCCTCAATGCCACACTAAGACCTCACCTAAATCTACCTCAATGCCACAAACTTTGGACCTCACCTAAATCTACCTCAATGCCACACTATGACCTCAGCTAAATCTACCACAATGCACAGGGGCCACACTTGACCTCACCTAAATCTACTCAATGCCACAATATAGACTCAAACCTAAATCTGCCCTCAATGCCCACACTATGACCCACCTAAATCTAACCTCAATGCCACACTAACGACCTCATCTGGGCCCCCGATTTACAGCTGAGTGTCCCAGCACTTTGACCAAACTTTGTCAGAACCCCTCTCTTCAGTATCCACGTCTCATACCACATTGGTGACCAGAGTGCCACAGATTATCCCTTTTCCCCTATCAACTGCTATACAACATCTCTCTTTCAACTCTGAAAAAGATGCCACACTGATCCCTTAATACAATAGTCATCTATCTCAACTGCAAGCTCACTGTAACTCCTCCAGGTCGTAAGGGCACTGCAGTGACGAACTTTGCACGAGTTTGCGCAACATTGCGGCGGTTGTGACGAGTTCCTGGTTTGTGGAGAAGCACCTCACTCGTCCACTACATACTCGGTAATGTTTGTCTGCCCATTTCTTCTTCGCTGCCTCACCTCTCTTCTCCTGCACTGTCTACTGACAGTATGGTCTTGGGAGAGCCCATCTTATCTTGTCACATGCCCGTAACCACCTGAGCTTCCTTTTCCAACTGTGAGTCACCAGGTCTTCGTACTGGTTTACACTTGTTTGGTTGATGGTTTTGTTGGACTTCTTCGTTGGTAAATGTTGTCCGTGATGAAATCCAAGGAGTCTTCTGAGGAAATCTCATCTCCCAAAAACCTGGATCTTCCTCTGTAGTCAGCATTCAATGTCCAGGATTCGCATGCTGCAGAGTATGGAGATGACCAAGTGCATGCAGTAGCTTGACCTTGGATATGAGAGGAGAATGGTTTCGGTATTTCAGATGGTCTTGACTACCGCCAATTGCTGCTGCGTTTGTGCAGCTCTAGCGGGATTTCCGGTCGTTGAACCTTCTTTACTAATAAATAAGCTCCAAGTTTACTTGAATGTGATCTACAACCTCAAAGTTCTTTTCCACTGACTGTGATCTTGGTAGTGATTGGATGGGCACTTTTTGTCATGAATTTTGTCTTCTCGGCACTGAACTCCATGCCCTATCTAGAGGATTTTTTGTCCAGGTGGTACACTAGGTTGGCTGGTTCCTGTTTGTTTCCTGCCAGTCTGTCGTTGTCATCAGCAAACCTGAGGTTGGTGATTATCCGCCCTCCAATACTGACTGTGATCTCCTAAGGTATCAGTCATTATGCCTCAAGGAAGACTTGAACAGTGTCGCGATAGGGGACAGCCATGACGGACTCCTACTGAGGTATAGAACCATTCTCCAACAGTGTCTTGGACAAGCACTGCACTGGTGGCTTTTGTTTATAACTCTTTGATGGTCTGGATGATCTTTTGTCCCATGCTGTACTTCTTCATTGTGGCCCATAATACGTCATGCCATACACGGTCAAACGCCCTTTTTGATGTCTATTGAAGACGAGAACATTTTCTGTTGGTGCTGGCTGTATTTCTCCACACAGAACTTGCAGGTTCATATCATGATCTGTGGTACTTCTGTTTTGGGCGAAAGCCTGCCTGTTCTTTGGCGACGATCTCTTCAGCCTGTGGCTTTAGTCTGTTCAATGACTTTAACATTACCGGCATGGCCTATGAGGCTGATCGTTCGATAGCTCTGGCATTGCTTTTACATTGCCTGTTTGGGAAGCATCATGATGAGTGTTTGGGCCAAGGTGTGGCCTCCGTCTCCAGTCTGCCAGATCTTGTTGCAAATTCTTGTGAGGAATCTATCACTGTTGTCCCCCATGTTTGATCAGCTCTGCTGGAATGTTGTCAATGCCTGCAGCTTTCCCATTTTTCAGTGATTTCTTCACGAAGTATAGGGAAGTCATCCTCTGACAAGTACTAACTTGTAAGTACGCTGGGGTCACCTTGTGTCTGATGGTTGTACAGCTCTGAACAGTATTCCGGCCATCTGTTAATGATATCTGTTTCTTCAGTGAGGCAGTTTCCATCCTTGTCCCCTCGATGTTGTTGACTCTTTGTCTCCTTCTGGTCCGTGAGCTCTTTGCAGTGTGATAGGCACTTCTGGCTGTTGTTCTTAGGACACATTTTCTTCGATATCTGGAGCATTGTTTTCTCAGATCCATTCTTCTTTGGCCTTTTTCATGTCTTTCTTGAACTTGATGTTGATCTCTCTGTATTGCCCTGCTCCTGTTTGTGTACTTGATCCTCTTCAGTTCCTTCCATTTAGCAACAGTCCAGGATTGTATCTAATATTATTGAACTTTCTTCTAGACAAAAACACTGTGAAGATAATAGAGTAGTCCTCTCCACTCTCACCCCCTTTCAATCTCAGCTATACTGGGTTTTTTGCCTGCATGAGAGGGTTCAACACTTTTGTTTAAGGTGGGACATGGGGGTCGAACTGGTGACATTTTGTTTACAAGCTCATGTTCGAAGTTGTACCGTATATTGAAAGGGCTTCACTTGTACAGCCTACAAATTCATCAGTTACTCAGTTTTATACCCAGTTGCCATGGAAACAATCTAATATGGCCACCAAAACTAAATGTTTCCAACTTTCACATCTTTTTATCTAAAACAAGTACAGAAAACCTGTTTCTACAGACATGTTTTACAACCTATCTATCTATCTATCTATCTATCTGTCCCGTAGTCTGACGACCGTGGGGGCACCCTCAAAGACTCAGCAACCAGTTCCCTCCATTCTTCTCTCTGTTCTGCCTTTCTCAGGGTTTTGTTGAGTTCTAGGCCTGTCCATTCACTGATGTTATCCTCCCAGCTCTTCCTTGGTCTGCCTCTTCTCTCCCTCCTTGGACAGTGCCTTGCAAAACTGTCTTTGTAATTCCTTAGGATCTTGTGACATGCCCATGAACCACTTAAGTTTACGCTTTTTCACGCGATCGTTAGAATGACATCATAGTGTCACAATGGGTTTGCTGAGATTCTGTTATGCACGCTTTCGTTGCTTATGTTGGGTTCTTTGTAGGAGATGCCAAGGAGTCCTCCGAAGCATCTCCTCTCCACTGCCTGTACTCATCTCTCCAAATCTGCAGTCAGGGTCCATGAGTCACCAGGCAAACAGAAATAGGATACGACAAGGGAGCGCATAGTCTGATCCTTGGAGATAAGAGAGATATTCTATCTCTCCCAGAGTGTGTTTAGTTTTGACAAAGCTGTTATTGTCTGTGCATACTGCATCTACTCTGGCTTTGATCACCTGGTCTGATACAATGGCTCCCAGGTACTTGAGCATTGAACTGTTTCCAGCTCTGGTCATTTTAAACCCTGATCATCATGCCTAATTCCGTTTGGTGTTATTAGTCATCAGTTTGGTCTTCTCTGCACTGATTTCCATGCCTTATGTTTGGAGCCTTATACCAAGTGTTCTGTTTAGCTGGCAAGCTCTTTTTCTGATCCTGCTATTTCATCAATGTCCATCTGCGAAGCGAGGTTGTGAGATCGTTTCTGCCCCAATGCTGACTGATCCTTCATGATGTTCCAGTGCAATCCGCCATGATTCCCTCAAGGAAAGATGTTGAAAAGGGTGGGTGAGAGTAGACAGGCCACTGCTACTCCAACTTTGTTCGAAACCAATCTCCAATGTTGTTGAAGTAGTACAACGCACTGGTGGCCTCGCTGTACAGCTGTTTGATGACTCTGATCAGGTTTCATTGATGCTGTACAAGTTCATGGTTGCCACAAAGCTGCATGCCAAACCACCCTGTCAAATGCCTTCTTATAATCGTAAATACGTGTATAGTCTTGTTTGATGTTGAAGGTACCGCTCACTATAGTATTCTGAGGTTTGAATTCTGTTCTGTGTGCTGCGCCCTGCTCTGAAACCAGCTTGTTCCTCCAGCAAAGATGTCCACCTGCTTGTGGCTCATCTATTCAACAATAATCTGCAGCATGACCTATGCTTGGGTGACATATGAGGCTGATTGATGGCGGTAATTATGCATTGTTGTAGATATCCTTTCTGGGGAGGGAGATGATGAGCGACTGCTTCCATGGTGTTGGCCATTTTCACTGTCTGTCTGCCAGACTCTTGTTTCAGATTCTTAGTAGGGCGCAGATCATGGCATCCCCTCCAGCTTGGACCAACTCAGCTGGAATGTTGTCACCCTGCTGACTTCCCCCCTACTTTTCAGCTATCTGACTGCTGATTCCACTTCCCCTATCCTACGGAGAATAGGGTGACTGTCTGTGTCTTTGCTTTCGGGTACATAAGGACTTCTGGATCTCCTGCGGTTCTAAGTTATACAGGTGGAGCAGCTAATTCCTGGTCCATCTGTTCAGAATATCTGGTCGTCAGTGAGACACTTCCCATTTTTTTTTGGTCTGGATTTGTTTAAACATTTCTCTTGTTCGTGCTAGTCAGTGTCTTTCACCATCTGATATGCTTTCCTTTGCTATTGCTTTTCCTTGATATTCTCTTCAAATGCTTGGCACTGTGTCACCCGATCCATTTCTCCTTTTGCCTCCGTCATGACATTCCTGAATTCTTTGTTGACTGCCCTATATTGTTCTGCTCTTATCTTTTGTTCTTTTTTCCTTTTCTTCAACTCTTCTACGCTTGTCGCATAGTTGTAAGATGTTAGGTGTGACTCCATGGTTTTTACTGGTCGCGTTTGCCAGAAGCTCGTTTGCTGTTTTTCAGCTCAACGGTGTATTGAAACTATTCGTCAGTGTATCTATGTCTGAGTCTATCACAGTGAGTGCTGCAAACTTATCCACCTATCCTTGCTTAAAAATTTTCTATTACCTCTTGGTCCTTCAGCTTCCGAGTGTCAAATTGATCCTGATGTTGTTTCCCGGCTTGTGGATTTTCTTTAGACTAGTCGGAAAGTCATCATCACAGATCATGATCACTCCCTATGTCGGCTCCTGAAAACTTCGTTGTCTGTGCGATGTTAACGCTAGACTGAAACCGTCTTTTCACCATGATGTAATTATTGGTTGTGGTGTTCTCCATTTGGGCTATGCGATGTCCATTTTCTGGATTTCTTGTTGTGGGCCAAGTGTATTCAACAGCTGTGATGTGGTTGTTACAGGCAAACTCCAGGTGTCATAAGCCTATTCATTTGATTGGTTAATACAAAGTGGCCCACAAACGCCCATCCCAGTCTTCCATGCATCTACACCTACCTTGGCGTTTCCGTCGCCTTGCACAACGAGATGTCTTTCTGGTGTTTGATTCAGAACCTTTGTACTGTTCATAAAATTCTTCTACGGCTTCAACTGTCATTCCTGATGTAGGGGCGTATGCCAGTACTAAAAGTTATGTTAAAGGGGGTTTGCTCTCAGGCCGGATGGTAATAAGTCTGCAGGACACAGGCTGACAGCTAATGACGGTGTTCACGTGTCTTGTGAACGAGAAACCCAAGTACGCCTGTTCATGTTTATCCTGTTTCCACTGTAGTATAATTTGTGGTCTTCTGGTCGTGTGTTTCTCCCATGTTTTTTTCTCTCCTGACTTCGCAGAGCCCAGGATGTCCAGTGATATCGTGGACATCTCTGTGTCAGTTCTTCCACTTTGCCTGCAGCTCTTATGTTCGTACATTCCATGTCCAATGATGGTGTTGTGTCTGCACGAATTTGCATGCGTTTTACAACAGTAGCATACTTTCGACATCTGTCCTGATGGCAACAGAAGGCGCGTCCCTTGGTAACCCGGTCTGACGACCGAATGTCCGGTATGGGATATTCTTGGCTGTCTTGTCATTGTGTATCTGGGCAAAATCAAAACCTGGCGGAGCCCATCCCTCTCCAGGTCGGATTTTAGGTTGGGTTTACTCCCCACATGTGGCAGGTGGTACTGGGTTACATGGTTACCAGTAGCAGAGGGAGTCTCTGACCTGACGTACAACCTAAATTCTTTAAAACCACAGAGAGATCTCCATACTTGCATATAGGTAAAGGAGGTAAAGGAGTCCCATAACCTATAAGGTCGTAGGGAAGCGAGGCGTCAGAGACCTCACTTCTCTAGGGCCTGCATATTGAGGGCGGCGCCTATCTCCTCTCCCTCGCTGCTTTACCTTCCCTGACCCTAAAGAGGGCAGTTACCCATTTACAGCTGGGTGAACTGGGGGAACTGTACTGAAGCCAAGGCTCGCAAACGGTCACCCATTCAACTGGTAACCACGCTCGACGCTGCTTAACCTGGCTGGGGGAAAGCGAGTGCTCCGACCACTGAGCTATCCCGTCCCCTTTCTTGCATATAGCACTTAAAAAAACAAATATGCATTTTAATTTGGTATTACCGTAAGATGGTTCTCCCAATACTGTATGTGTCTTTTTCCAGTGTAACAAGATTTGAAAGATTCCTTTTTCGCTTTGAAATCATCCCTGCGAGATGGTCTGCTTTAAGTACGAAGTGCAGATGACGGTATGTTATGTATGCACAGCCCTTAGGTTACCTGGTGTGTGTGTGTGTTTGTGTGGTGTTTTTGGTGTGTGTGTGGTGTGGTGTGTGTGTGTGGATTTAGATAGATAGACAGATACACACACATATAAACAGCAGCATGTGCCGCAATCTCCCGTTCCCAGTTTCTGCCCCCTGGTCTGACTGCTTAGTGACTGCACTGTGCTTAGCAAAGCCTACTTACTGACCATTCTCCGGCGTTGGTTTGGAAGATGACCGACCAATGTAACTTGTCCCTAAACCCTGATTTTTTCTCCCTCCAATTTGGCCTCTGTGATTCAGAGGCCACATGGATTATAACCAGTGTGCCCCTTTACTGATGACAGCGTCTATCATGTCATCTGACCTAGTCACCAGGTGATGGTAAAGTCATTGATACAGCGTACATATCAGTGTGACATCTGATCGTAAGTCCACCAGGTGACGGTAAAAGTCATGATGACAGTGTCTATCAGTGACATCTGACATAGTCACCAGGTGACAGAAAAGTCCATGATACAGTGTCTATCAGTGACATCGACATAGTCACCAGGTGACGGTAAATCGATGATGACAGTGAATATCAGTGACATCTGACCTAGTCCACCAGGACAGCAAAGTCATGATGGCAGTAATCTACATTGACATCACCATGTTATGGAGAAGGCATGACTACCATGTCTGCCTGTGTCATCTTACCTAGCTACAGAAGTTTATGAACGTTCCTGTCATACAGGGGTCAGGCCCCTGCTGAGTGCAGTCTGCCCGCCCCCCCAGTCATCAGCCCCTTCCAGGTGTCCTTACAGAGGCAATGACGTACAGCCTGCTGATGTCTTTGGGCAACGCAATAACCCTGACATAGCTCTGCACATCACAGTCACTGATAAGACCAAATTCCCTCCCTCATCACAGAACAACATGTAAATACCGTCCATGAGATCTCCAGACAGGCTGACAACATGTAAATACCACAGTCAGAAGATGCTCCAGACACTGAAAACATGTAAACACAGTCAGAAGATGCACAGGACACTGACAACATGTAAAACACAGTCAGAAGATGCTCCAGACACTGACAACATGTAAACACAGTCAGAAGATGCTCCAGACACTGACAACATGTAAACACAGTCAGAAGATGCTCCAGACACTGACAACATGTAAACACAGTCAGAAGATGCTCCAGACACTGACAACATGTAAACACAGTCAGAAGATGCTCCAGACACTGACAACATGTAAACACAGTCAGAAGATGCTCCAGACACTGACAACATGTAAACACAGTCAGAAGATGCTCCAGACACTGACAACATGTAAACACAGAAGATGCTCCAGCCACTGACAACATGTAAACACAGTCAGAAGATGCTCCAGACACTGACAACATGTAAACACAGTCAGAAGATGCTCCAGACACTGACAACATGTAAACACAGAAGATTCTCCAGCCACTGACAACATGTAAACACAGTCAGAAGATGCTGCTGCCACTGACAACATCTAAACACAGTCCGAATTTGCTCCAGACACAGACAACATGTAAACACAGTCAGAAGATGCTCCAGACACAGACAACATGTAAACACAGTCAGAAGGTGCTCCAGACACTGACAACATGTAAACACAGTCACAAGATTCTCCAGACACTGACAACATGTAAACACAGTCAGAAGATGCTGCTGCCACTGACAACAATGTAAACAACTGCATGCTTCACCACTCAGGCCACACACAAAATGGCGTTGTTGTTGGTGCAGGCTTCTTAGTGTGCACTTGGAGGTCACCAAGACTATGACATTCCACCCCACTCACCTTCATTGCACTTGGGATCACAGAGACATTGTAAGGACACACTGGATGAGAAGTTTTGTGAAGGACTGGTTTGGGTGGATCGCGTGGTCTAGAGGTAACTCTTCTCCTACAAAGCAAAAATTCCGGCTCGAAGTGTTCTGGTGGGTTTGCAAGCCGTTTTGAGCCCGAAACTTTTCCTCCATCCATAAGACCATGAGTATGGTCTTGGTGCTGAGTTTTTCAGATGAGACGATAACTGAGGTCCCGCGTATTACACATAGTTATATTAGCTCAGTAAAAGATACCACGGCAACATAAAGTTGCCCCTGGCAAAATCATTAGAAAAAGCCTTCTGAAAGGGAAACAAATACTGTTTGCAGACGGAAAAAAAAGTAAAATGTGACGCTGCCCTTGTTGGTCAGACTGATCTCCTCGGAGAGAGCTGCAGCCCGAAATTTAACCGTAAATACTGCTGTGATTTA
Source organism: Rapana venosa (assembly GCA_028751875.1). Lineage (NCBI taxonomy): Eukaryota > Metazoa > Mollusca > Gastropoda > Neogastropoda > Muricidae > Rapana > Rapana venosa. The sequence goes on from CM054164.1 coordinate 6,027,925, forward strand.
AATGGTGTACAATGAAATAGAGAAGTTAAATACTGCGCTATATAGGAGATTTTTTTCTTCTTTAAACGAATGTCATCCATAAAGCTAATAAGATCTTGCCCTGCCTCAGAAACGTGTCCGCCAACCAATTTTGAAAATAGAACACCAGTTGAAATGAAGGTGTGTGGCTTGTTACAACCGAGCTGCAACAGCCCAAGTCCCAGCCAGCACAGAAAAGGGAGCAGGCATGGCATGTTTTACGGCAAAGATGCACTACTGACATTGGGGAAACAGGATGCCATGGCTTTTTGTCTCTGGAAGAAATAACCAGAAGCCTCTCAGATCAAAGTTGAACTGACCCAGTCTGTGGTAAACGCAAACAACCCATGCCAGCAGGTCTTGTTGCTGGTCTGAGCGAGTCCAAAGTGGCAAAGACGACCCCATGCAGCTCAGGTCATCAAAGAGCGCAGAAGCATGCCCAGCCAAAGACAAGCTTTAGCACCAGGCACAGTGCTGCAGACAGGCCACCGATAAATCAGTCAAGGTCCCGCTTCCATCCACGTCAAACTAAAATAACCAAGATGAACAGTAACTTCTCCACATGATGCAAAAAACAACAACACCCCAACCTCACCCAGCAAAAACAAAAAACAACGTGGTCACAAATCCGGATTGCAAAATCAAAATCATAATATGATTGGCACTGTTGCCAGATTCAAGTGGACAAAGCAGAGATCATGGACTGAGACTGTGCGATGGTAAGGGTGTGAAGGCTGTTTGTACACAGCATACACAGCACAGAGGACCTAGCAGCCAACAGCAGTCTGTTCTTTCTTTATTCTTTTCTTTCTCTGAACAGTCATGTGGGATCTATGGTGTGCAGGTGCCCAGTAGGTATAGAAACAGTAGATCTACAGAAAACAACACATCATTTACAGGGATGTTCTTAGTTGCCAGGAAGCATGGTATGCAAGGGACTCGCAAGTTTGGGGGGCTCAGATCTCATAAGAGTGGCAGGTTGACTTTTTTGTGGCGCACAGTGGTGTGGTGTGTGGTGTGGTGGTGTGTGTGTTGTTTGTTGTTGTTGTTGTTGTTGTTTTGTGTTGTTGTTTTGTTGTTGATGATGATGATGTTGTTTTAAAAAAAATTAATTATGTTTTAAGCTGGCCAGTCCTACCCAGAATAAGATGTTGCTACTGCTCAACCGGGAAGACTTTAGACCACATCGTCCGAGCTTCATCCACTTTAAGGATGGGACCTTTTGAATCCTTGCTCAAACAACCTGACCAACACTGCGGATGTCTTATCTCTCGGGGCCCTGATTGACACCAGGGAAAGAATTACCATTGTGGCAAGAGTAGAGTGCAACCCGCTGTCAAACAGTCTCAAAGCACTGGCACTTCACGCAGCATCGTTTTCATATCCCCATTAATCGTCATGGATGGCAATAAAGGAAACTCTCACCTTCGGGGGTCAGCTTTCTCACACTTTTGGTGGCCTGTATTGGTTGCGTCAAAGTTAAGCGCAGTTCACAGGGGAGGTTGTTGATGGGGTGTTGGGGGGTCGCCACCTGAGGTGGGTGTCTCCCTCAGTGAGGCTCTACGACTAAGCTGCCGTTGTTGTCAGTAGGGGGCTGAGAAGGTGTTGCGCTGGGTGTGTTAGCTGAGAGCAGTCACTACTGAACACCACCATAGTGACCCTGCAGCTTGACAAGCTTGGGTGTGGCTGGGGTGAAGAGGTTGGAATGAGCGACGTATTAGGCAACAAGAAGGAACAGCAACAGACAATGAGGCAGCAACAACATGTAAAACCAAAAAAGGCTAAACAAAACAAACAGAAAGCAACAACAGCAGCAAACGAAACGTAATGAAAACAAAACAAAATGAAACTTTGACAACGTGTATCAAAGACATCAGCGAGACGTATCCAAAGGCGAAAGCTGTGGTCAGCAAAACTACACCTTTAAAGAAGACAGCGTGCATGATAGGAGCTCAGCAGTTGTACACCTGTCAGATTATAAATGATATAAACTCAACAAATGTGGCACATGTAAAATAATGTAAACGTATAACATAACTCAGCACTATGACGCCTGTCAAATAATGTATAACATAAACTAAATAGGTATATCACCTTTCGAATTATGCATAACGTAAACTCTGCAGTCTGACATCTGTGTATAATAAAGTAATGATAGTCCACGTGCTCGGCATCTGGCCGAGCCGGTGTTATCTAAGTATGATGACACGGGCTGGGCAGACGGGTGCGCTGACTTCCCCTTCAGGTGAGTCGATGACGAGCTCATGGGGGGAGGATGTGGGAGAAGGGAGGGGCCGTGGTGTACCCTCCTGACAAATATGTCCTACTGCCTTCAAGACATTAAAAACTGGATGACTCAGAACAAGTTACAACTTAATGCTGACTTCCCGTATCAACATGGTGGAAAGCTCATTCTACTGATCTTTCTAAAGGAAATTTTGTGACAACAAACAGTCATATGACCAGAACCAGAAGCATGGGGTAAGTATTGCCGACAGGTCCTCTCACGGCTGCCAAAGACACCCAGAAAAAGACAAGCTCAAGCCTCAAAAAGACAAACGGCGACAAATCAACGAACCAAGTGACAACCAGCTGTGCAGTCCAGCAAACCCTTGAAGTGGACAGCTCTTGCCACTTACTGAACGCGTCATCTTCACCATCTGTTGCAGTGAGTTCCATATTGGATCTAAAATCTGTAATCATGAATTTATGGGAACCCATTGCAAATCTAGAACCAATGGTATGTAAACAAAAATGACATGAAGCTAAGGAGAGCACCTTGTCCGGCTTGTGATTGGCTGCTGCAATCACGTGTCCGGAATCCGCCATCTTGGTTTTTTGTCTGCTACGACAGAACGGCCCGACCGAACGGCCTGTCGTATTGTTTGATAGATGATAGATGATAACTTTCCCCATCTCCAATGAAGAGATGCTGCACTGGCTAAGTAGGTAAGTGATGCTTACGGCGTGGTCTTTCCGCGCGTTTTTCCTCCATTGCGTTGATACGATGGAAGCACTCAGCACCATGAACTTCTCAAGTGAGTTTTTTCGTGTTTTGATCGAGAAGCGTTAAACTATTACAAAAAGTTAGATGACATCTGTAGTAAGATGTGTGGATACCATAAAAATTGTTATAATTGTCAGAATTGTGTGTGTGTATGGGAGGGTGGGCGGGTGCAAGTGTGTGTGTGTGTGTGTGTGCGTGTGTGTGTGCGTTTTATTGGTGAAGTGGTGGTATTTTGGGGGTGGGGCAGGGTGATGATGAGTTGTGATTGTTATTATTTTAATTGTATTCTAATTTTAAAGTCAGGGGACTAAATATTGTTTTTTTTTTTTACTATGATGTTTGTTTACATGTATGTTTTATGTTTAATGATTCATAATGGTGTTTGTTATATTTGCTGTTGATTTTAAAATTGTGATTGTTATTATTCTAACTAGATTTCAATTTTAAAGTCATGGGATTAGTTGTTTGTTTTTTTACCAGATGTTTACATTTTTTATGTCTTATGTTTAATAACTTATAATTGTGTTTATTTTTTATAATTGCTGTTGATTTTAAAAATTATATGAATGATTGTTGTTGTGTACTGTGATGTCCTGTCTACTTGTTGTGCACCACAAATGAATTTCTCTCTGTGAGATAATAAAGTATTCTGATTCTGATTCTGAATTCTCATTCACAGATTAGACAAGAAAGGTGTCAGTGGCACCCCAAAGTCAGGCCTAAAGTTAATTAATTATGCAGTGTCATATCATTTTTGTTGTTGATTGATTTATTTTTTTGCAGGCTGATTTCTCTTTCTTTTTAAATTGAAATCGTAATAGATAGCTAGATATCAGTTTACTAGAGTGTCAAGTTTAATGGAAAATTAAACAATAAAATTATAAGTTTGGGGGAAAAATAAGTATAGGAGACAGACAAATAAAACTCATGTTTTATGCATAAATTAATATTATGTATTTTGAGAGCAAAAACTATTCAGTCACTCATCTTGTAAAGTAATTCATTCATTTATTTTTTTTCATTATTAGCTTTGTGCTTAATATTTTGTATATTGTGTTATGTATTTTCAGTTTAAAAGTAGATGTCAACTGCTTAATGTTTTGCTTGTGGCTGCACACATATTATTTCATACATTATGAAATAAACTTGTTTAAAGAAGAAGATGACAACAACAATAATAATTGGTCACAAAAACATGCAAGGCCTCTCTATTTTTCTTGTATTGTCAACTCAGTGTCTCCAAAAAGACAATTTGTACAAAGTGACATCAACATTGCAGGTAATACACATCCTGAGCAGCCACTGCCAAGACGAGTAGAAAGCCAAGTCGGTTTGAAAAGGAGATGAAGTGGTTCAGAGAACCATTTGAACGCCCACCCATGTCCAACCATTTGTGGGAAACAATGTGCCAGCATCTCATCTGATTTCGTTCTCTGATTTTTGAGAATGAGGCTTTGCAAATGCTGCCACAGTATGAAAGATTTTTTTTCTTTGTTCCGAAAGAAGAGAGAGAGAGAGAGAGAGAGAGAGAGAGAGAGAGAGAGAGAGAGAGAGAGAGAGAAGAAGGGAGGGATAGACAGGGAGGGGGAGAGAAGGGAGGGAGAGAGCTTGTGTGTGTGTGGGGGTGTGTGTGTGGAGAGAGAGAGAGAGAGGGGGGGGGGGGGGAAAGACAGGAGGGGAGAGAGAGGGAGGGAGAGAGCTTGTGTGTGTGGGGGTGTGTGTGTGAGAGAGAGAGAGGGGGGGGGGATAGACAGGGAGGGGAGAGAAGGGGGAGGGAGAGAGCTTGTGTGTGTGTGGTTGTGTGTGTGAGAGAGAGAGAGGGGAGGGATAGACAGGGAGGGGAAAGAGAGGGAGGGAGAGAGCTTGTGTGGTGTGTGTGTGTGTGTGTGTGTGAGAGAGAGAGAGAGAGAGAGAGGGGGGGGGGATAGACAGGGAGGGGGAGAGAGAGGGGAGGGAGAGAGCTGTGTGTGTGGTGGTGTGTGTGGTGTGGTGTGAGAGAGAGAGAGAGAGAGGAGAAGAGGGAGAGAGGGAGGGATAGACAGGAGGGGGAAAGAGAGGGAGGGAGAGAGCTTGTGTGTTGTGTGTGTGTGTGTTGTGTGGAGAGAGAGAGAGAGAGAGAGGGGAGGGATAGACGGGGAGGGTGGAGAGAGAGGGAGGGGAGGGGCTTGTGTGTGTGTGGTGTGGGGTGTGTGTGTGTGAGAGAGACAATGACAATGACAATATTTATTGTAATAAGCTGTAAAGCCCATTACAAGGGACAGTGGGAAGGGGACGGGGCACAAACAGTTTTTTCAGAAATACGATGTATCATTTCTACAGCCCAAATGGTCGACAGGCATGGATTCCACGACATGGTGAAGTGTTTTACATTACGATTCAGATGAATTGGTGCCTAAACACTTTCGCCCATTCTAATGGGGAAAGGGAGGGGGAGGGTAACAACAACCACAAACATCATTTAAACACCGAGTTCTGTGACAGGCTTCCTGTCCCTACATTCCCCTCTGATCCGGGAAAATCATGCTCTTTTCCAACACGTGAAAACCTAACTCACAATATGCCTAACCTCCTGTTTTGCTCTCCTCTCCCCTCTCCTCTCTCTCTCTCCCCCCTCCCTCTCTCTCTCTCTCTCTCTCTCTCTCACACACACACACACATATGACACACATATGCATGCACACAAAGCACACACACACGCACGAACACACACACGCACGAACACGCACACACGCACGCACAAACACACGCACGCACACACACATGCACGAACATACACAACAACAAAATACACGCACGCACAAGAGGGTGCGCATGCACACACACACACACACAACCTCACACACGCACATATACAGGCAACCCCAGTCACTTCTAAACCCCGAAAAAATCGATAGCATCCATCATAACATGTAAAACATCCAGTCCAGCACTAATTCTGTCTTTTGATTCTGTCACGATCGGCAGGTTTCCACAGGTGCAGCTTGAATAAATGTCTTTTTTTCCCCTGATCAGTTGCCTGGTGTTCTTTTTTGCAAACCAAAAGTAATCAGCAGGGTTGTGAAGGGCATCTGTCCAATAAATTGAAAATCATATCTTCACTTTCACAAATGATAGTATAGGTATTTCATCAGAGGTATACACATTAAGAAAGTCCTTGTTTCTAGAAACGTCCCTGAGATTTCTCTGCAGGATCTGTTTCTTCACCCCACCCACATAGTCTTTAAAAGTATCTCCACTGTACCTGCATCCCCAATCTGACTAGATATTCGTCACAGTCCTCCCCCCCCATCGTAATGTCAGGTACAGGCACCTCAACAGGTCAATTCCACCTTGTTGTTCAGCGACTGTGTCAGCTTCCAAAACTGTGACAGCACCTGACGCACGGCGATAATCATGTGTGGGAGCACCCATGCGAAGGCAATGTGGTTTGGAGAGGGGGGTGTTGGTGTGTGAGACAGATGGGTGATGGGGGGTGTTGGCATTAAACAAACTTGGCGAAGTTTCGAATGGAACAATGCACTTGCCTTGTCTCTTGCCTTTCCTCTGTCTGTCTCCTCTCCTCTGCCCGTCTCCTCTCCTCTGTCTGTCTCCTCTCCTCTGTCCTTCGTCGGTCCCTGTTGGTCTGACTGGAGGCTTTCTGCGGAAGTACACAGGTGTTGTTGACCCGCCATTTCCCCTCACTTGAGCCGCCTTCATTCGAAGCACAACAGTCGTTTGCTCGCCTTCTCCAAAGACCTTCCCTGAGGTGATGCAGTGTTGTTGCAGCAGGGCACCTAGCGTCAAATTCCAGCGTTGTTGGAACCCGACAACTGGCAGGGTGCTGGTTTATTTGGCAATTTAAACACAAAATTTACACAGCAAAATTTCGACCTGCCTATATCCAAGGGAGATCACCCCGAGCTCCGCGGGGGTGTGGTGGGGGGGAGAGAGAGAGAGGAGAGGGGAGAGAGAGAGAGAGAAGAGAGGGGGGAGGGATAGACAGGGGGGGGGGAGAGAGGGAGGGAGAGAGCTTGTGTGTGTGTGGTGTGTGTGTGTGTGTGTGAGAGAGAGAGAGAGAGGGGGGGGGGGAGACAGGGGGGGGGAGAGAGGGGGGGAGAGAGCTTGTGGTGTGTGGTGTGGTGTGTGGGAGAGAGAGGAGAAGAGGGGGGGGGAGGGATAGACAGGGGGGGGAGAGAGGAGGGAGAGAGCTGGGGAGGGTGGTGGTGGGGAGAAGACCCTTTTACGGGACCAGTCATGCCCAAATGGCTATTGACAAAGGGGTTTACAACTTTCTTTGTAAATAAATAAATGAGAAAATTAGAGAGGAGGGGACGGGGGGAGAGCAGGAACCAAAAAGGGGGGAAAGGGAAAAAAGGGGGGGGGAGAGGGAGGGAAATATTTTGGGGTTTTTTTGGGGGGGGGAAAAAAAAAAGTTTTTAAACCCTTTCCAATTTTTTATTCCCAAATCCTTTAAAGGGGGTTATAAATTTTCCTTTTTTTTAAAAACAAATAAAAAAAAAAATAAGGATTACCCTAAACACTGCCTCCACTCTCACATAAAAGGAAATAACCACAACATTGATCAGCATTTCGATGCCGAGTTACTCAGCTTCAGAGCAGGAAACTGTGGAAAACTTAGCCTTCCCTCCGTACAATATTCCTAACTGCCTTCAAGACCGTAAAAACTATGAACTCAGAACAATTTACTTAGTAAATCTGACTTCCCGTAATCAACGATGGTGGAAAGCTCATTCTACTGACTTTCTAAAAAATTTTTGGCAACAACAGCTTAATGACATGAACCAAAGAGGGTATTTTTGGCCAGACAGTCCTCTCACCTGCCAAAGACACCCAAAATAACAACTCTACCTCAAAAAACAAACGGCGACAAATCAACGATCCATGCGACTACCACTTGCAGTCCAGCAACCCGTGAAGTGGTCAGCACTTTTGCCACTATTAACCGTCATCTTCACCGCTTTCTTGAGTTCCATATTGAATCTAAAATCTGTAATCATGATATAGGAACCCATTGCAAATCTAGAAAACCAATTGGATGTTACAAAAAGGACATAAACTAAAGCACCTTTCCCGCTTGGGTGGCTCTGCAATCACGTGTCCGAATCCCATCTTGTTTTTTTGTCTGCTACACAGAACGGCGCCCGACCGAGACGCCTGTCGGATTTTGATAATGATAATGATAACTTGCCCCTAGCTCCTATAAGAATCCTGCACTGCTAAGTAGTAATGATGCTATACCTGTCTTTCCGCGCGTTTTTACCTCCGTGCGTTGTTACAGGAAACACTCACTCTTAACTTACAGTGATGGGGCGGGTTCGATCGATAGCGTAACTTTTACAAAAAATTAGATGACATCTGTATAAAGTGTGATACCATAAAAATTGTTTATAATTGTCAAATTTGGTGTATGGAGGTGGCGGTGCAAGTTGTGTGTCGGTGGTTCGTGTAGTTCGTTTTATTGTGAATGTGTAGTTTGGGTGGCGTATGATATTGTGATTTTAGTATTTTAATTGATTCGAATTATTAAAGCAGGGACTTAATAATTGTTTTTTTTTTTACTATAGTTGTTTACAATGTATTTTAGTTTAATGAGTCAGAAGGTGTTTGTATATTTGCGGTTGATTGTAGAAATAGTGATTGTTCGTATTCTACACTAGATTTCAATTTTAAGTCATGGGATTAGTTTTGTTTTTTTACCAGATTTTTCATTTTTTATGTCTTATTTAAAAAATATAATATGTGTTGATTTTTTATAATTGCTTGATTATAAAAATTATATGAATGATGGTTGTTTGTGTAACTGTGATTCCTTCTCTTTTGAGCGACCACAAATGAATTTCTCTTCTGTGAGATAATAAAGTTATTCCTGATTCTATTCTAATTTACTCATTCACAGATTAACTAGAAAGTTCAGTGCACCCCCAAAGTCAGCCTAAAGTAATTAATTTGCCAGTGCCATACATTTTTTGAGTTGATTTGGTTTTTTGTGCACTGAGTCTCTTTCTTTTAAATTGAAATCGTAATATATACTAATATATCATTTACTAGAGTGTCAGAGTTTATGAAAATTAAACAATAAAATTATAATTTGGGGAAAAATAAGTATAGAACAGAAAAATGAAACTCATTTTTAATCATAAATTAATATTATGTTTTTTAGAACAAAAACTATACAGTCACTCAGCTCTAAATAATTTCATTCATTTTTGTTCAGTTATTACGTGTCCTAATATTTTTTATTATAGTTTTTTTTTTCAGTTTAAAAGTAGATGTCAAATGCTAAAGTGTTGGCTTGTGGAAGCACACGATTATTTCATACATTATGAAATAAACTGTTTAAAGAAGACAGATACAACAACAATAATAATTGGTCAAAAGAACATGCAGGCCCTCTAATTTTCCTTAGGTCAACGCATGTCTCCAAAAAGAAACAATTATGTACAAAATACATCAACTTTCAGGTAAAAAGTAACACAGCCGACACCACATCCAGACGAGTAAAATACCAATCCATTTGAAAAAGATGAAAGTGATTCAGAGAACATTTGAACGCCCTCCCCATGTCAACCATGGTGGGAAACATTTCCACATCTCATCTGATGTCGTGCTCTGATTTTTAGAATTGGCGTTGCAATTCTGCCAATCAGTATAAATATTGTTGCTTTGTTCCAAAAGAAAAGAGAAAGAAGAGAAGAGAGAAAGAGAGAAGAGAAGAGAGGAGAGAGAGAGAGAAGGAGGGATAACAGGGAGGAGAGAGAGGAGGGAAAAGCTTTTGTTGTGTTGTAGTGTGAGTGAGAGAAGAAGAGAGAAGAGAGGGGGAAGCAGGGGGAGAGAGAGGAGGAGAAGCTGTGTTGTTGTGTTGTGTGAATAGAAGTAGAAGGGGGGGGGATAACAGAGAGAGAGGAGGTAGAAGCTTTTTGTGTTGTGTGTTGGTGAAAGAGAAGGGAGGATAGACCAGGAGGGGAAAGAGAGAGGGAGAGGAGCTTGTGTGTGTGTTGTGTGTGTGTGTTGAAGAAGAAGAAGAAGAGGGGAGGATAGACAGGATGGGAGAAGAGGAGGAGAAGGCTTGTTGTGTGTGGTGTTTTGTTGTGTGTGTTAAGAGAAAGAGAGAGAGATGAGAGAGAAGGAGGATAGTACCAAGAGGGGAAAGAAGGGTTAAGAGCTTGTGGTTGTGGTGGTGTGTGTGTTAAGAAGAGAGAGAGAGAGTGGAGGGATAGACAGAGGGAAGAGAGGAGGGAAGAGCTTGTTTGTTTTTTTGTAAAAACAATGACAATGACAATATTGTTAATGTAATAACTTTAAAAAGCCCCATTTACAAGGGACATGAATGGACTGCACAAAACACGTATTTCCAAATAAAGATATTTTTCTACTGCCCAATTCGACATCAAGATTTCCACTACTTTGTTTGTGTACTGTACGATTCAGATAAGTGCCTAACACTTCCGCCCATTGCTAATGGGAAAGGTGGGAGGTAACAACAACCACAAACATCATTTAAATCACACCGATCGGTAAGGCTTCCTGTCCCTACAGTCCCTGTCCTGGTAACTCATCATCTTTCCAAACACGTAAAAACCTAACTCACAATATCCTAACCTCCTGTTTTGGCGCTCTCTCTCTCTCTCTCCTCATCTCATCTCTCTCTCTCTCTCTCTCTCTCTCTCTCACACACAAACACACATTATGCACACCTACAGATGCAATCACACAACCATCACACACACCACGAACACACACAACGCACGAACACCACACCCACGCACATACACACCCACTCACACACACATGCACGAACATACGACAACACACACATACACGCAACGCACAAGGTCGCATTCTCACACACACACACACACACTCTCACACGGCACACATATACAGCAACCACAGTCACTTCTAACCCAGAAAAAATCCCTGATAGCATCCATCATCAACTGTTAAAACATCCAGTCGCAGCACTAATTCTGATTCCGTCTTATCTTCGACGATCGGCAGTTTCCACTGTGCAGCTTGGATTAAATTTCTTTTTTTCCCCGCCTAGTCCAGTTCCTGGTGGTCTTTTTGCAAAATCAAAAATAATTCTGCAAGGTTTTGAATTGCATCTGTCCAGATAAATTTAATAATCATATCTTCTCTTTCACAAAGGAGATAGTACAGTAATTCATCAAGTAACACATTAAAAAGCATTTTTCTAAGATACTCCCGAATGTCTCTGACTGATCTTTTCTCAGCCCACCCACATATTCTTATAGTGATCACCACTTCTCTGCATCCCAGAAATCTCGATGATATGTCGTCACAGTCCTCCCCCTCCATCGTTATTCAGGTACGCACCTCAACCGTCAATTCCACCTGTTGTTTACATCGACTGTGGCACTTCCAACATCTTAACAGCACCTACGCACGCATAATCTTGTGTGGAACACCGGAGTCGAGGCATTGGGTTATGCTGTGATTTTAACAGACTGGTGATGGTGTTGGCTAAACAAACTTGGCAAGTTTCGAAGGAAACTATGCACTTGCCTTGTCGTTCTTCCTTGCCTCGGCCGCGCTCCCTCTCCCGCTCCTCTCCTCTTGCCATCTCCCGCGCCTCGTGCCGTCGTCGTCCGTTGCTGACGGGAGCTTTCTGCGAAGTACTCAGGGGTTTTGGACCCGCATGACCTCCACTTAGCCACCTCATTCCGAAGCACATACTTCGTTGCCCCTTCTCCACAGACCTTCCATAGGTACAGTGTTTTTCAGCACACCTAGCGTCACTTTTCCAGCGTTGGTTGTAACCCGACCAACTGGCATGTGCTGGTGTATTTGCAAATTGAAACACAAAATTACACACAAAATTGTCGACCTCTATAACCAAGAAGCACCCCGAGCCCCTTGTTGGAAGATTGAAAAAAGTGAGAAAAGAGAGAGAGAAAGAGATGAAAAGAGGATAGACAGAAGAGTAAGAAGGAGGGAGAGACTTGTGTGTGTGTTTGGTGTTTTTGAAGAGAGAAGAGAGGGGAAGACAAGGGAGGAAAGAGAGAGAGAAGCTTTGTGGTTGTGTGTTGTGATGAGGAGAGAGAGATGGGGGAGTTTAACAGAGGGAGAGAGAGGGAGAGAAGCTTGTTGGGTGGTTGTTTGTTGAGAGACCTTGACGCTTTTGAACCAATTTTGTCATTGCCCAAGTGGCCTATGACAAGGGGGTAGTTACACGGACTTTCTTGTAAATACATATAAATAACAAGAAAAATCTCATGTCATTTAAACGTAAACGAAACCCAAAAAACCCAAAAATAGCTCTTATGAACGGATACGACTTTAACTACTAAACTCATTTCAAAATGAACAAACAGACAATAAGTAACAAGAGTAAACAATAAAGAACCCAGTATCATATTAATTAAAGAAGTCATATAGATAACATTACATAATTTGCTATATTAAATAATCCTTGTACTTGTTATGTATAGTTCAAAAAATAATCTTGCTGGAACACACGTAATTATAAAGATGTTTCTTTATGTGTTTCACAAAATCTTGAGTTACATATATAATGTTTTGCTATTAGTTTAGTCACAAAGTGTAATCAAAGTGAACTTAGCTGTATTGTCTATTTTCTTGTCTTCACAATAAACGTTCAACCGGGAGGGTGCTCAAGTGCTAATCGACGATAAATAGAGAAAAATATCTTGCCCTTCGGAAAGCTTCCTAAGTGAGAACACCACAGTTTCAAAAGTATAAACCATTGATTGACATAAACAGAAATGCACTTCATCATCAATATTATACCACTACAGATGACATGGAAACTGTGTGGAACGTCGCATGAAACCATCTTGGGTTTGCTTTGAAGCCGAGTGCCTTAAGTTCTAATCTCATAAATTATCGATGCCATTTTCATGACTATCAAGAGTACTTTTCATCTTGAAAAGCCCACTTAAATAAAAAAAACCAGCATATTTATCTTTACTTTCCATGATCCAGCCAATGTTGTTTAAATAAACAAAATCTGTCGTTCAATGCAGAAAAAACCCTGCTCCGACCCTACTTCCTAACAACACACGATTCCAAAACCATGTCTATAAGAGAACTTTTTTAACTATATGCCCAATGTCTTCTTACCCACCCATTTGTATAACAATCATTCATAAGACGCCGTCATAAACGTCCCTGAATTTCAGTAGTTTAGCCATATTTAATATAAATACACTTAACAACTTCTGATGTTTAAAAGAAGATCGTCCCGTGTCGCCAAAGTACATATTTACGAATGGATTGGACATTTTAAGAACGTTTATAGCATATGTAAGTATTGTTTTCCTTTGTGGTTGACAGTATCCCCATAATTTCAGATCATATGTAAAAAGGTTCTATTTGAACATCAAACAATTCCAAAATAAAGAACAATCTACTGATAAGCTTTCGTAACGTTTTAAGATCGATAGACACCATTTTTCCCTTTCTCAACATTCACGCCAGCACATTCACCTTAGCTTCGTTGAAAATGTCTTCCCTAGTACATATAAGAATTTCACGACTTTCACTTCAGAATTTCATAAAACCATTTTTCACGCGACTGATAAGATGTCCTCCCATTCTAAAAATCATATGTTCGTTTTTTCCATAATGAAGGATAAACTAGCATCTGCCTCCTTCCTTGTTGATAGCGACTATTTTTGTAAACCTATACCGTGTCATACAAGAGTATCATATCATCGGCAAAATAGTATAAAAATACTCCATTGCTCCGGAGAAAACTGAATACCATGTTTTCCTTGTTTTTGTAATTCATCGCTAGAGTCGTTACAAAAAAAGAAAATAATTGGGACAATTAATATACAGCCCTGCTCACCTCCTTGGACATTCAAATATTCCGAATATTCATATCAGCGCGTACACATGCGAATACTGATTTTTATACACCCTTAGTGCATATATAATTTACCGTGTATTCCATGTTACGCAGAACATTCCATTAGAGATAGTTAGCGATAGTAACAGAATCAACCGCCTACAAATTCGACAAATGCAACAAATAGTGTTTATTTTGCATTAATTGTGAACAATTGAGTAGGTGAATATATATCTGTAGTACGAGACTTTGCTCAAAACCCTTGTTCCTTCAAGCTTTTTTTCATTCTCATCACCCATCTAAAACCTTTTATTAAAAATATAATATGAGAGGTTCGACAGATCTAGTGAGGGCTAGCTCACGATAATTGTCCCCTGTTGTAGTGATTCGCCTGTGTTGTAAATAGAATAATTTTATAGACTTGTCCACTCCAAAGGAAAGCACCTCTTTCCAAAAACATCGTTTGAAGGGGTTGATTAGAAGGAATGAACTATTGAGTTGCGTTTTTTTAGCATTTCCCTATTATTATGTCTGACCAGCACGTTTTTCCTTGATTTTATATGCTGGATACTGAAATACATCATGTTCTTTGAGAGACAGTATACAAGGTCAAATCAGCATCTTCTCCGTTTACAAATAGTTCCTTCTGTGTTACTCTTCAGCCAGCTGTTAACTGGTGTGTGTGCTTGGTGAAGAGAGAGAGAGCAAAGAAGAAAAGAAGAAGAAGAAGAGAGAGAAGAGAAGAAGAGCAAGAATAGAAGGAGAGAAAGAGGAGAGAACAGGGACGCACACATCAGACGGCTATCAGACACCCTCACCCACCACCCACTTCAGTGCAAAAATATGGAAACTAGAACGCTACCCGGGTAACTGCGTAAAAAGCTACACCAAACGCAGAATAAACATTCGTGGCATATAGATATCTCAATTGAAACTGAGAGCTTTTGTTTCATTCTACTCCCAAAGAACTGCTGCATTGAAGGCAACAAGGCCTGGCTGGCCTCCACATTTCTGGTAATTGAGAGCGTGGAACAAGGGCTCCGTTACAACGTTTTCTCGTTGCCGTAACTTACAACCATCAATAACTCACAGGACGTCCACGCAAAAACGACCCATCCGCCATAAAAAGAGACTGTCATTTGTTGTAAATGTTGACGTGAGAACACGCAACATTTATATGCACAGCACCAATCCGGGAACCATTGACCCTGTTGTTCTGTCACTTAGAAACAGAGGTACCCGACAGTCCCATATACTCGACACACTGGTGTAGGTAGCCCCCGCAGATCTGCGAGAAGCGTTGCCTTTTTCTGTCTTTTTTTACTGGGCGCCTTAGCCCCAATCCACATATCCGTTCACATATTGTAACAGTTTGCAGTAGGCACACATCACTCTACTGTGCCTTAATTACCAATCAGGGGCTCTTATGTGTGGGTTGGTATTTGCCCTCAACTGTGCTGTCATCTCTGCCTTGACATGGAACTGTTCAGTACTTCGACCATGCACAGCCCACCCTAATTGTACGTACCATCTCCACAAACCTCATTAGCGATATTTCAGATGGTCTTGATTATATGGTTGGCTGCTGAAAGGATTAATGACATTCAAGTGTGCCACTAATACAAACCCACAACACAGCTACAGCAACACATCAGCACATCAACTTTCCCCACCCATAACATCAGCAACACAATCACAATACACATTCCCCTCCCCAAAACATAGGCAACACATCAGCTACAACACTAATTCCGAAACCCAAAACATCAGCACACATCTGCTAAACACTTCCCACCCAAGCACATCAGGCAACACCTCACAAATCTACATTCCCACCCTAAACAGTCAGCAACACATCAGGCACACACATCAAACCCAAAACCATCACAACACCAATCAGCTAAACACCTCCCACCATCACATCAGCAACACACACAAAACTCCTCCCCACCCAACACAACAGCAACACAGCCAAACCTAGCACTTCCAAACCCAACTCATCAGGCACAGAGCACTTCCAAACCCAACACATCAGGCTACACATCACAAAAGCTTCACCCACCTAACACATCAGAGGCTACACAACAGGCACACACTTCCCCCTCCCAACACTGGGCAACTCCATTCCCCCGTAAAATTACACCCACATTAGCCTGCAGAAGGACATTAAAGAAAGGTCCATACTGCTCTGCTTCAACGGCAAGTAGGTCTGCCTTTAAAGCATAAAAAAAGCATCCTGAAACTATCCTAGTTACCTGACAAATACTTGCATCATTTTATTAATAAAAAGCGCCGTACTACAAAGCTCTGTTTTGTCATCAACATTCACATAACAAAGATTTTAATTTGAAAAATGAAATCTTGACAACAGAAGGAGTAAGAAGATGGAAAGGAGACATTAAAGAGAGTCCATGTCTCTGTTGTTTAGCAAAAGCTTCAATTCTGAAGAAAAATCATTGATTTTACTATTGTTTGCGTCTTACTAAGTAACTCCCCAAAAATTCTTACCCCAGAACAGAAAAAATAGAAGGAAAGATAAAAGGTATCCAACTGGCACAAGTGCACTTCTTACGTGAAAGTAACATCACTTTTATGAGAAAATGACAAGTCGGTTTTGATACTGTTTGATCACAAACATAAAAAACTTGTCACTTGATGTTTTGTCACCAGAACTTACGGCTCTGTATTGGCACTTAATACGGCTATGGTAAAAGAAAATACTCAGAATCGACAACATACAAAGCATTAACAAGACACCTTACTTACAAAAAGATATTAACAAAACATCTAAACCAACAATATAAACATATATCGCTTTCAAATAATTGCAATGATGCCAATAGTTGCTCTCTGGTTGAAGAAATAAGAAGAAACACTTAAACCCAATCATTTACTTCAACTGCAAAGATTGACATCACAACATTTGAGAAACAGTTATTTCTAGTATGTATTTACAGACGTGCCTTAAAAAAAATGAATTAAATGCAAAAAAATATCTGCGCAGATTCCACTCACGTCAACAACACAGTATGGACTTTCTTTAACATCAAGCGTCTATCTTTATTATTTTGACCAGTCCTGTTGCATGGCTATGAGTAATAAAGAATTACACAGTTGAACGTGTTTTCATATGCTTTGAAAAGGCATATTATGAAGACGAACACCCATGATATCTATGGAAGTCTTTTACTACCATTTTATGTCTGGATGGTTGCATGCGCCGAAAAACGACTGATTGTTCAGGCATGTTTACAAAGCATGACAAAAACTAAAGAGTTTCCATAAGAACAGCAATTGAAATTTATCATACCTCTTTCTGGAGGCTTAAAGTTGATACGCCAAGTTAGAAAAATGGAGACTGAATCATGATACTTGATTTCATCAGTTTAGAAAATGTTACTGAATTCAGAAGTACTTATTTGCCAACAAAATGCCCGCTTTTTTGACATTACTTCAAAAGACATATGTAAAAACGACAAAATGAAACGCTGGCAGCCTGCCGTTCGCCAGTAATCTCAAACACAAATTTTATGCCGGAGGCGTTCACGATCTTATAAATATATTTTAACCGAATACACAACTTCGGTGTTCGTCTACTTTTGATTATTAGGGTAGCAAAGACACATCTTTGACAAATTAATTAAAATGTAAAAAAAAAACCACTCACAGACACAGCGATATCTCAACAGACAGAAAATGCCCGAGTGTTAGTGAAGCTGTTTCAGACAAAGAAATGAATGTTTGGACCACTTCATCAGATACATTATGCTCATTATTGCAAAAGTACCTGACTAAAAACATTCAATGTAAGCTATAGTCCAACTGTAAGGTTTTGCCTTCACATTTTTTAATACATTCTTGGCACCATGACAAATTTCTATCTAAGAGCTCTACATCAACCATATCCAATGGCATTCAAAACTTCTCGTTGATACACAAATTAAAAGACCCAGCAATTTTAACCCGGCCCAGAAAAGGTGTTAATGAACTGTAGAATATGACATGAACAAGAGCCGTATTTGTTCATCCAGAAGCAGAGAATATTTAAACCCTTCATTCTGCTAAGACTAGAGACATTTGAAAATATATAAACAACTTCAAACAAGAGCTTAATAAATAATCTGTATGAGTTGATAAGAAATTGCAACAGCTGTGAATCTCTTAAAGTGTCCATTGAACAATATAACATCAACAATGGCTGATTGCGAAAGGACATCAATGATAAAACTATGAAAATTGACAAAAGTTTTGAATGCTGAAAAGATAACAGTCACGAAACATTTTAAAGTCCAAGAATGTGTTTAAGATTCTTTTCAACAAAAGAAAATCCAAAAGAAATAACTTAATCCTTTTAACAAACTGAAAAATAAAAGGTGAGTAAAGTACATAAACGACACACGCCAATGTTACTATTGCGATGTTAGAGAAGACAATGTGAACAATGAAGAATTTCTTTGGCGCATGTTGAACCTGCCATTCCTGCTGCATGCAAACGTGATGATCTCATGATAAAGGTGATTATATGTGTCCTCCATGCAGAGAGTCCAGAAAAAATATACACTCTGGATATCACAGTTCTTACTCCATCTTCTAACAAAGTCTTGATAGGCTTGGGAGATATTTTTGTTCTTAGTGTATTCCTTAAGCCAGTTGAATGCTAATAATACACCCTTGCATAGCAAAAGCAACTTTTCATTATATTAAATTTTATACAACAAACTTCTCTCCAAATTTGAAATAAACCCATCTTAAGATGCATCTTTTAAGAAAAAAAGCATAAAAGCAAAGAGTTGATTAACGCTGCTGCCTAGTTATTATATTTGTTCCGCAGTAAAGTTGTTCAATAACATTTTTGAGTATTTTGTTATTGTAGAAGTTCAGGGCTATCATGTAAGCAAAATGTCTGTACAACATTCATTGCCTCTTCTCTCTAAAAAAGTCACTAGTATTCGTTTACATTCATTTACAAACTTCAAAGGATGCTAAAACTATTTACGGTGGAAAACAAGAATGATAGCAATGGATATTGATACACTAATTATTTAGCACATATTACGTTTGTATTCTTTCATGCTGTTGTTTTGTATGTACCTTAAAGAATTTTGTAAAACTAATCACATGTCAAAAGGTCTCTGCATGGTATATGATTAGAATCACGCCTTAGCTTTAAACATTTTACATTCTTTTATTACATTTTAGCCAACTCTGAAAAGTTTCAAATTGAACATTTGGTATTTGTGAAAGCAATTATTGTCACATAAATTTTGTGCCTCACGCCAAATTATAAACAATTCAGATGCCTTGTCTTACTCCTGAATTCGTTTGTGATTTACTTGGTTACTGATACTGATTTGGCAATAAAATTTTATGGTCCCTGATATTAATTTTCTTACACTAATACAGATGTCCTTTCATTGGAGTTTCTTTCAGTTATGTTAGTCGGTTGTCATGGTTGGTTTATGATTTATTTGAATTTTCCTTCTTCATTGCTAGGATTAGAACAGAATTGTTTACTGTTGACAGAAACGTGGATTCTGTGATTATTGAATCCTTTAGGCAAAGTCATATGTTGTAATATATAAAGGAACTTGTTGGATTGGTTTCATAGATTGTGTGTGTGTGTGTGTGTGTGTCAAAGTCCAAGTCAAAGTCAATGTCAAACTTTTATTTTCAATGGTACATTGAATAACAGTGCTGTGCTTTTTTTCATCATGCCATCTATCCTAAAGAAGAAATAAAGCAAAAAAAAAATGATAAGGATATGCAACATAAATTAAAAAAACGACCGTCCAATCTAATCATGTAAACCATGTACATACAAACAAACAAAAACCAATAACATATGCATTTTGAATTAAATAAAACAAAATAACCCGAAAAAAATAGACCATACAATTCAAATAATTCAAAAATCCCTGATAAAAAAATACCCCATAACACAAACAAACAACAACAAATATTAATAACCAAACAAAAACAAACAAAGAAGACAAAACAAATAAAAATATAAAAAACACAACCCAACTCTTCCCTCCCCCCCCCCCCTCAACACACACAGGTAACGACACAAACCTTCAACCATACAAACAACTGAATAAAACATCAACATAAGATGAATCAACAAGGACAAAACCCCCCACAACAAGAAATAAACATTCAAACACACCAATATACATACATAACAACATCAGCGACTATAACTAACAAGAACAGATTAACAGCCAAGACAAATTGAAGAACAATATAGAACTAAAACGAAAAACGAGAAAAAGAATCCAAAATATCCCCTCCCCCTCCCCCAAGAAAACCACCCTAAACCCAAAACAAACAAAACAAAATAAACCAAAACCCCACCCCCACACACTACCAACAAGAACAACAACCACAACAACCAAAATATAATGATATAAACAGAGAAAACTGAGTATCATATGAAACGACTTACATACACATACACATCCTCACACCCATAATCCCCTTTACCACATAATATACCATGTGTGTTGTGGGTGTTGTGTGTTGTGAAAGAGAGTGAAGAGAGAAGGAAAGAGAGAGAGAGAGAAAAAATGATCAAACCACTTGACCTGAAAGATAAGGCGTTTTAGAACACAGAAGAGTTTTCAGTTTCACCACTGTGGCAAGATTTAACTCAGAAGACTCACACTTGAACTTCAAATCTTGTCGCAGTGTTCTGTTGTCGGACGTCTCACTGACATTTCAAGTAAAAGTCGTAAACTGCTTACTTAATCACACTCTCAATATCACTGAAGCATAGTAAGTAGGCCTAATATTCCGTGAAATGGAGGAGTTCGACAAAAGAGTCACTGTTTTATTATCGACAAAACCAAGATGTCGGATTCCGGACAATTAGTCTCGCACGTATTGAGGCACCAATCCCAACCACAGGTGGCTCTCCTAGCTCATGTAACAAAAATGATACAATCCAAAAAACTATTATGTCATCAAAAAAGTAAACCAGACTGCAAAGCAGAAGAAAACTACAGAAAGCAGAAAGGCCACCTGATCTCTTATGCTATTCCGTAAAGACAATTCCCAGGCCACGCAAACCCCCCAAAACATTGGCATGTGAAGCGGGTGGATGATCAAAAAGAAAAAGAAAACAAAACAAAGAAAAGGCAAAAAGTAACTCAAAACAGACGCAAAGGAAACGATCCATACAGCAAATGAGAGAAAAGAGGAAATCGCCTTCCCATGCGGCCCCTGCCCAGATCAAAGACCGACTCTGACTCGGTCCTCATCTTTGCACATTCCACAATGAACAAATAACCAAACACCATTATCTCTGTACGTATGCCCCCAAGTAGCATGATAAAAGCCTATTCTATCACAGCATCAAGAGCAAGTGGCGAAGAAGCTAGCCAGAGGAGCTAGAACCTGCCCCATACGGTGTCCTGCGCATACTGCATCGAACGACGCATCAAAGGGAAGGATACCTGCCACATTGGCAAAGCCATGCGGCGGCTTGTAAAGGCTGTCAGTAAACCTTCCCCAAGACTCATTCGAATGCACAGGGATACCCATCAAACAACAACTCGGATCAAGACGTGGTCTACATACGCCCCATAGCATACTCCGAAACCGTGAATACAAACATCAAAAACGTTTCTCACCTGGTTCATGAGAACATTCGTCCATTCAAACACATTCAAGATGACATTCATTTAAATTATCACGTGCTGGCAACGTTGCCAGAACCTTGGGACGCCACTTGAATCAACTGTTTTGGGAATGGCCACAAGAAGACAGAGACGCGGGGGGGGGGGGGGGGGGGGGGGGGGGGGGGGGGGGGGGGGGTGTTCGGCGCCAGCAACACGCCCCTTTTAACGGCAATCTTTGGCTCAACAGACCTCATCACCTGCAGCCACTTAAGCTGTATCCTCCACCACCTCCATGGGCGTTCTCCATTTAATTACATTAATGCTTCATCCACTGCCACACATGTACACGCATGCACGCACATACGCACGCAAATTCATGGCAGTCCATGACTTTTCAAGCCAGGGTTTGGTTTGGTTTCTTGGTTTGGGGGTTATTTTTTTCCCTTGTTCACTACCTAGTATTCCCGTCTTATTCTACCGTTGACTTCCGATCTTTATTGTTTGCAATACTGGACTTCATCGTTTGTTTTTATATATTATGTCATTGATCTTTACAGGGATACTGTCATTAGCTCAGTTTTAATTGTTCTTATGATTGCGATATTATTAACCAAAATCAATTGGCAGTAACAGTGTGTATTTCAAGTTCTATACCATGGAAAAAAACACAAAAAAACGTGGTCATGTCATTACAACGTTCTAGAGGTGTAAAAATCTTGCAGTGGAATGCTCGCAGCATCGCCACCAACTTGTTGGGTTTTACACAGTTTTTAACTACTGATAATTACTCAATATTAGCACTTCAACCCCTGAATGTGGGTAAAGCAAAAATGGCTAAATTAACAAATTATCATTACCCACCACAGTGTGACTGTGATACAAATTCTATTGTAAAATCTGCCATATATGTCAGGCAGGATTTAGAGTATGATAAACTTGTGTTTTCTCCTATTATGCAACATACAGCAGATATATATCATGTAGGGGTGACAGTCAAATTTAACAAAGATGACATATTAAATATAGTCTCTGTATATTTACCTCAAGGTCCAAAAAATGACAACACTGACTGGTTAAAAAACACAGACTTCACAAAACATAAATGGATTATTCTGGGCGATTTCAATTCTCATGCTCCTTTTTGGATTCTGGGTGCTCTACTATCACCAGCAACCGTTTGGTAGAAAATATCGTGCATTCAAAGCTTTACTTATTGAATGATGGTAGAGTAACCAGAATTCCTGATGTTTCTAGTCATATCATCATCATCATCAGACCCGTTACCTTGGCGGTCGTGGGGGAGACATGAAAGACGATGCCGTGGTAAGCCTCCTCCATCCATCTCGGTCCTTGGCTCTGCGCAGTAGTGCCGAGTCATTCATCCTGGTCCATTCTCTGATGTTGTCCATCCATGACTTGTTCTGTCTTCCCCTCCTTCTGCCACCTTCGAGTGTTCCCTGCAGTACTGTTTTGGGCAGAGTGTTGTGGCGGGTGACGTGGCCGAACCATGTCAGCTTTTTCTTCTTGACGATGGTGAGAAGGGGTTCCTGTGGACCTGCCAGCCGTGTTATTTGACTCTTGACAAATTCGTTGGTCTTTCGTTCTCTCCAGT
>CM054164.1:6051514-6137424 GCA_028751875.1 Rapana venosa
ACAAAACATAAAATTTTAAAACATGACATATTACAACACATAACTTTATATTTACAACTTGGACCATTATAGCAACAACATGACATCTTTTACACACCAAAACATTATATAACCAAAATAGAATTATACTACAACTGGTACGTTATAATACCAACATAACATCTTATATATCATGACCTTATAATAACATCAAAACATTATACAATTGACATCTTATAAAACATAACTTATAATAAAACATAACATTATAACAACATGTCCACCTTATAACAACATGGGACATATATAATAACAAATAACATTATCAAACATGACTTCTCATAACACCATAACTTTAAATAACAACATGACATTATAAAACAACATGCCATCTTATAACAAACATATCTCATAGCAACATGACATTATAAGAACCACCTAAAATTATAACAACATTTGAAAATCTTTATAACAATATAACATTTATAACAACATGGCCCTATCTAAACAATATAACATTATAATAACAAAATGAACATTATAATAACAACATGACATTATAACAACAACATGACATTTATAACAACATGACATTATAATAACAAAATAACATCTTATAACAACATGACATAATAATAACATCATAACATTATAACAACATGACATATTAAGATAACAACATAACATCTTATAACATAACATCTTATAACAACAAAACATTATAATAACATAACATTATCATAACAACATAACATGATAACTACATGATTCTTTATAAAAACATGACTATTTTAACAAATATGGACATCTTATATACAAATTTTAACATCCTTAATACAGGATAACATTATTTCAACATGACATCTTATATCCTAACATGTTAATAACCCCTGGGACATTATAAGTTGACATTACTTTTAAACAACTTAAAACATTATATGAACTTGGCACATTATAACAAACAAACATGAATCGTCATAACAGCATATACATTATAAAACATGACATTATAACAACAATTTTGACAGCTATATAGGCATCAAAAACATTCTTATCAACTGACTTTATAAGACAAACATATCTCTTATAAGAAAAGCATGACCTAATATTAACAACATAACATGATAAATAACAACATAACATTACAACAATATGAACATCCTTATTTACAACATGACATCTTATAAAAACATAACTTTCTTATAAACAATATCACATTATAATAACAAATAACTTATAAACAACTTGACATGTATTAAGAATGTTAACTTCTTTAAACAACTGACATTATTTTATAACATAACATAACAACATGGACATCGTTATAACAAATTCATTACATCTCTATTTACATTAAAATTCTTGATAACAACAAATTATTATATTAACTAAAGTATTTTAACAACTTAACAGGGTAAAAACATTGATCATCTTATATCAACAGAACATCTATATCAATCATGAGTTTTAATACACAATCAAAACATTATACAACATAGACATTTATACATTACATTATAATAACAAACATTGACATTATAACATGACATTTAAAACAATTAACATTATAATCACATGGCATTCTAACAACAACATGACAATCTTTGTTATCTTAAACATCTTATAACTTTGGACATCTTTAACAACATGACATTATAATTGCAACAATTATACATTATATTCATACATGTCCACTCTTTTTAGAAGCATAACATTATAATAACATGGCATTATAACATCATGACAGCTTATAACAATACATGACAGCTTATAACATCTTGATTTTTTAAAGACCCTGACATCATTATATTTTGAAAATCTTTTAACAAACATAATCATTGTATTACATGACAGCATAATATATAACATTATAACAATACATGAAATCTTATAAACATTATCTTTATAATAACAGCTTGCCCATTTTAACAACATGACATCTCATAAAATCATATAATAACATATAAACATTATAACCACATGGAACTTATAGCAACATGAACCTTAAATAAACAACAAAAATTTATAAACAACATGACATTTTATAACAGCATAACCTTAATAAACAACTGCATTATAACAACAAATGCTATCTAATAACCCATACATTATAATAAACATGACTTTATCAATCAACATGCCAATTTATAACAACATTTGAAAAATGCGGTGGTGAAGTACGGACATAAGAACCTTACTGTCACGTGAATTCCTCCTATCTAAACCCTTAGTTTTGTCAAAAAAAATGTAACTGGTCCTGAAATAATGCAGCTATTCGAAACTTTAGGCCTTTCATCGCCGCATAAACCGGACGGGGGAACACGGGCAGGAGTTTGGCGTCATCGGCCCAGAGGCGGCTTCCCTCTCTCCGTGTCTCCCACTCACCTATTGACGTCACTTCTGTCAACCCGCTGTCAACCGCTTCTTCCCACGCCCGTCCACCCGACTTTTTCAGCTCTTCGTTTCTTCTGTTGTTTGTGAATCTGACAATGTATTTTATTCTGATGTGATGTGTATCATGATGTATGTCCAACACCGAAATCCCCTGATCAATACAGTTCTTTTGCCATCACTTATACTCCGGATTCACCCATTCCAAACTCTTGTCTGTTCTTCCGCTTAGCCAACTTCTCCACCATCGCCATCTTCCCTCTTCCAAATGATTCTTGTCCAAAACTCACCACTTTCATCTTCATCCTCTCCATCTCCTTCAGATTCTGCTTCAAGTTTGTCTGTTTTGTTTTTCAATGTGCAGTCTGTCTGTCCCAATGGAAAAGCGACTACATTTCGATTTATCTCTGAAAAAAAATTGACCTAAATCTTCCCTCACTGGAAACTTGGCTTAAACCACTTGTGCCATGAGCCCAAATAAACAGTGACTCCTCCAGATATAAAACGAGGTTCTTTTACCAGGACTCTCTCGAGGAGGTGGGTATTGCCATTAATTTTCAACAACACGATTTGAAACAGCTCTATTCTTTCAGCCCACACCTCCCATTCCCACACGTCTCTTTTGAAGTTTGCGAATCGAACCTCACTTACATGGCCATCTATTTCGTTCTGTTGCCTTTACCGCCCACTTCCTAGCCGTAAGGACAACCTGTCATCTTTCTCTTTTTCATCAGAATTCAGTCTCTCGACCACTACAGCTCTCTCCCTAATATAATTATAATTCTCGGTGACTTTACTTCCATTTTCGACAACATCTTCTCCAGATGTCAAACGTCTTTCTCTTTCTTGTCCAACCATTCTCTCTCCCAACTGGTAATCGAAAGCAATCCGCAAGAATATGGACATATTTTAGACTGGCTGATTACTAATGCTTCATTTTAATATAGTTACTTCTGTTTCTGTCACTGACGAACTGCATTTGATCATTCCGCCATTTTTTCCACCTCAACATCACATAACTGTTCAGATAGAAGAAATTTGTTACTCGTCGCAATCCTTAAGGCTTAGACATTTCCCATACTTTTTTTCACAGCTATCCGAACGTTTTTCTAAAAAACCTGCTGACCACTCTGACCTCTCTGATACTATAACACTGTTATCGCAATTGCTTGATGAGATGCACCTTCACTACTGACATTCTCCTACTGACAGACCCTGTGCGCCATGGTATTAACCAAGACTTTCCTGATAGAGAAGCGCAAACGGCCGGCAACTAGAACGCAGTGGCGGAAATCAATAAACCGAAATCAACAAACAGCTTTTCCAGAAAACAAATAAACCAAAGTCAAAATCTTAATCCATTCGCAAGAACAGAATTAGACTCTTCCCTAATTTCTCTGTGCTAATCCAATAAAATCTCTTTTTCCTAACCTCAATTCCCTTGGGTCTGCAAAAAACAACTCCTCTGCCTCCCACCACTGCCTGGTCTTGAAACTTCAATCTAGCTTTTTGCCTTCTTTTCAGGGACAAAGTCCACAACCTACGCTCCAGACTGGATCAGACTCATTTCCGGCCAGCACCTCCTGATCCCGTTCCTGGCACTCCTCTCTTTTCCTTTGTCATCAATGTGAAAAGAAAAAATCATGGGACAATTCTGAAGGCGAAATGACTATAAAATCATGCGACTCGATCCCTACCTGCTCCTGTTTTCTCACACTGCCTTCCCACACACTTGTACCTATTATCATAAATAGTAAAACTCATCGCTGCTGTCAGGACATTTTCACAGTCTTGAAATACCGCAATTGTCACACCTCTACTGAAAAAGCACGACCTCGGATCCCAACATTCTGAGACTGAGTGTAATGTTCAAAATTACCCTTTGTCTCTAAAGGTCGAGAAAAAGTGTTATCAAACACTCAACAGTCCATTCATGCCAATGATTCTCCTTCCCCCTTTCACTGCCTAATCGCCCAACACAGACGCAACACCTTAGTCCATACTTTAGATACCCACTTCTACTTGTTCTGATGCAGGAAAAAAACTCCCCGTCCTCACTCTTTCTTGTTTATCTGCCGTCTTCGAACTATCGATCACTCAATTCTTCTTTCTCGCCTCCAAAAAATTCGTTTGGTAACAACTGGCACTGCCCTCACCTGGGTTACTTCCATCACAGACAGATTCCAGGAAAGTTATTGTTTAAACATAATTCCAATCAAATCTGTCAAAATGGCATGTGGAGTTCCACAGGGTATCGTCCTGGGCCCGGTTCCTCTTTTACTCTCTACACTGCTCACTCTCACATATAATAAACTACCACCATATTGCTCATCATTCTATGCCGATCTCAACTACAGCTTCAGTGCAGTGATACTGTTGAAAACTTGCCCTTCCTCTGACAATTATGTCCTACTGCCTTCAGGACATTCAAAAAAAACTTTGGTGATCTCAGAACCAAGTTACCAACTTAATGCCGAATAAAAACGAAGCCATGCATCTTAGGGAACCCAAACATAAAACTTTCTCATCACAACAACATCATACATACGGCGTGCGTCAGTTACTTGTGTCCAACTCTGTGAAGTATCTTGGTGTAGTTTCTTGGACAACACACTTCAATATGAAACAATTCATCACCCAGGACCTTACAGTCTTGCTACTATCAATTACGGCGAATAAGTGCGATTCGAATTATCTGTCACTGATGCAACTTCCATGCCTCGTCACATCTCTCATTCTTTCAAGTTTGGACTACTGTAATTCTCTTCTGGCTGGCCTACCAGCTTCAAATCCATCCACTCTCTTCAACGCATAAAAACTCTGCCAGATCGAACGGGTCCTAAGAAGAAAAGATCCGAACACCATCATCTCTTCTGCGATCTCTTCAATTGCGGCAGTCTCACAAAGACTGAAGTAGTCTAGATCCAATACCCTCTGTTTCAAATGTCTCCACAAATGGCACAATCTTATCTTTATAACTGTCTTCACGGTACACTCCACTCCCGTTCCTTCGTTCGGCCGCAGTATACTTTGTGCTTTCGAAACACCCAGATTCAATCGAACCACTGTTTGGCTGTCGATCTTTTTCTGTTTCTGGTCCGTAGTGGAATGTCCTCCCTCTTTCACATCGCAAAACCCTTACATTGATACCTTCAATCCAGCCCTCAAACCTCAATTATTTCATCACCTGACACTTCCCATATATCAGTCTCTACTTTTTCACAGCATTCTTCATCTCATCAGTTTGTGTTCGCGGAGTGTGTGTGTGTGTGTGTGTGTATGTGTGTGTGTGTGTGTGTGTGTGTGTGTGTGTGTGTGGTGATCTGTACATAACAGTGTTGAATTTGAATTATGTTCTTATTATATTTGAGGAAAAGTTGCTGCGATGTAACATGATTGAGTGAAGCGCTTCGTTTGTTTGTTTTACAAGATTTGGCGCTATATAAATTCCTATATTATTATTATTATTATTATTCTTATTATTATATTATTATTATTATTATTATTATTAGTTATTTATTTATTATTATTATTTTTATTAGTATTATTATTATTATTATTATTATTATTATTATTCTTTATTATTATTTTTATCTTTATAGCTACTTGCAATTTAATAACCACATAATTAATATAAAACATGACAATCTTATAACAATATACATTACTAATAATCCTGGCATTATAAAAACATGACATCTTATAAAAAAAACACTGTAAAACAAACATTGACATTATTAACAACAAAATAACATCTGATAGCACTTAACACTGTATAACAGCATGACTTTATAACAACAACATGACATCTTATTAACAACCATTAACATTATAATAACAACATTAAATCTTAGAACAAAATGGACATCTGATAACAACCTGACAGCTTATATCACATTGTCGTTATAACAACATGGACATCTTATATAACAACATGACAATATTTATTATCAAACATAATATCTTATAACACCTGACATTATAATAACAACATAACATTATAACACATGACATCTTAAAACAAGATAACATCTTATAACAACATGGACATTATAATAAAACATAACATAACATACATGACAATTTTTCACATCATACATCGGTATAACTTAACATCTTATACACAAAACTAGCATTATAATAACATAACTTATTATTACAAAATAAATTGCAACATCATGACATCTTATAACAATTAAACTTCTTACTAACAACTTGCAGTTATAATAATAACATAACATAATAACAACGATGACTTCTTATAACATAACATGATAAATAGCAAATCATGACATTATAACACGACATTCTTAGAAAATTAACATTATAATAACATGGCATTTTTAAACAAACATGACATCTTTTAACTTAACATATTATAACGTGACATCTAATAACAACATGACATATATAATTACAACAATGACATTTAACAAACAATGACATCTTATAACAATCATATATTAATAACAACATAATATATAACAACATATTAAACTTATAACAACATGACTTATAAAAACAAACATTATAAAAACATAACTTTTCAACATAATTTAAAAAAAATTTTTTTAACAACATAACTTTAAAAACATGACTTAAATAACAACAAAAAAAACAAATTTTTTAAAACAAAACATTATAATAAAAATTAAAAAATTAACAACAAGACATTTTAAACAAACATGACATCATTATAACAACATAACATCTTATAAACAAAACTTCTAATAACAACATGACATTATAACCAACATGACATCTTAGAACATGACATCGTATAACAACTTAACCATCTTATTACTTGACGTTGTAAAACAACATAACATATATAACTCATGACTTTATAAAAAACAATATATTATAACAACATGACCCTATAACAAATAACACCTTATAACAACCTGACATTATAAAACAAAATAACATTATAACAACATGACATCCTGTAGCAACTAACAACTTATAACATACATCCTATATAACAACAAAATACATTATAATAAACAACATAACGATTAATATAACAACATAACGTTATAACAACAGGAGATCTTATAACAACATATACATCTTATAACAACATGACGTTATAATAACAACATAACATTTAACAGACATCTATAACATAAACATTATAATAACAACATGACATTATAACATGACATACTTAGAACAACATACATTATACTAACAAGGCAGTTATAACAACAACCCCCCCAATGAACATCTATAACCTAAAATCCTTATAACTTGACATCTATAAACAACATTACAGATAGAATAACAACATTACTTATAACAACATAACATCTTAATGACAACATTACATTATAATAACATGACATTATAACAACAATATGACATCTTATAACAACAAAACATTCTAATAACATGACATTATAACAAAAACATTACATCTTATAACAACATAACATCTTATGAGAACATGACATTATAATAAAATAATATAACATCATGACGTCTTATAACAATATAACATTATAACATGGCATTATAACAACAACATAACATCTTATAACTTGACATCTTATAACTTGACATCTTATAACTTGACATCTTATAACAAAATGACATTATAATAACAACATAACATTATAACAAAATGACATCTTATAACACCATAACATTATAATAAAAACATGACATTATAACAACAACATGACATCTTATAACAACATAACATTATAATAACATGACATTATAACAACAACATGACATCTTATAACAACATATCTTATATCAAAATGACATTACACTAACAACTTAATATTATAACAACATGGTATTTTATAACAATATAATATTACAATACCCTGGCATTCAAACAACAACATGGCATCTTATAACAACATAACACTGTATAACAACATGACATTACAACAACAATATGACATCTTATAACAACATGACATTGCAATAACAACATAACGTTATAACAACATGACATCTTATAACAACATAACACCTTATAACATAACATCTTATACCAACATGACATTACAATAACAACATAACGTTATAACAACATGACATCTTATAACAACATAACATCTTATAACAAAACATCTTATACCAACAAAACATTATAATAACAACATAACATTATAATAACAACATAACATTATAACAACATGACATCTTATAACAACATAACATCTTATAACAACATGACATTGTAACAGCAACATGACATCTTATAACTTGACATCTTATTACAACATAACATTTTATTACATAACATTATAATAACAACATAACATGTTACAACAGCATGACATTATAATAACAACATAACTTTATAACAACATGACATATTATAACTTAACATCTTATAACTTAACATCTTATAACTACATAACATTATAATATCATCATGACATTATAACAACATGACATTATAACAACAATATGACATCTTATAGCAAAAATACATTCTAATAACATGACATTATAACAACATTACATCTTATAACAACATAACATCTTATGACAACATGACATTATAACAACATGATATCTTATAACAATATAACATTATAACATGGCATTATAACAACAACATGACATCTTATAACTTAACATCTTAAAACTTGACATCTTCTAACAACATGACATATAATAACAACATTACAATATAACAACATGACATCTTAAGATAACATCTTATAACAACATGACATTATAATAACAACATGACATTATAACAACATAACATTTTATAACTTGACATTTTATAACAACATGACATTATGATAACAACATGACATTATTACAACAACATCACATCTTATAACAACATGACATTATAATAACAACATGACATTATAACAACAACATAACGTTATGATAACATGACATCTTATAACAACATGACGTAATAATAACAACTAAACATTATAACAACATGACATCTTATAACAAGATAACATCTTATAACAACTAAACATTATAACAACATGACATCTTATAACAAGATAACATCCTATAACAACATGACATTATAATAACAACATAACATTATAACAACATGACATATTATATAACAACATAACATTATAATAATAACAACATAACATTATAACAACATGACATCTTATAACAAGATAACGTCTTATAACAAAATGACGTTATAATAACAACATAAATTTATAACAACATAACATGTTATAACATCTTATAACAACAAAACATTATAATAACAACATAACATTATAATAACAATATAACATTATAACAACATGACATCTTATAACAACATAACATCTTATAACAACATGACGTTATAATAACAACATAACATTATAACAGCATGACATCTTGTAACATAACATTATAATAACAACATAACGTTATAACAACATGACACCTTATAACAACATGACCTTATAATAACAACATAACATTGTAACAACATGACATCTTATAACAACCTAACATTATAATAGCAACTTGACATTATAACAACAACATGACATCTTATAACAACATAACATATAATAACAACATGACATCTTATAACAACATAACATTATAATAACAACATGACATTATAAGAACAACATGACATCTTATAACAACATATCTTATAGCAACATGACATTATAATAACAACATAATATTATAACAACATGACATCTTATAACAATATAACATTATAATAACCTGGCATTATAACAACATGACATCTTATAACAACATAACATTATAATAACATGACATTATAACAACAACATGACAGCTCATAACAATATAACATTATAATAACAACATTACATTATAACAACAACATGACATCTTATAACAACATGACATCGTTATAACCCACAAGCGTCTATTACTCTATCATCAACTTAACCATTAAACAAACATGACATCTTAGAACAACATATCTCATAATAGCATGTATATGGTATAAACAGGCAACATTAAATCTTATAACTTTACATCTTATAAAAACATAAACATTTTATACATGACATATAATAAACAACGATAACTTCTTACAACACCTGAAATTTAATAATAACAACATAACTTTATACCAAGATGATATCTTATAACTTAACATCTTATAATTTGACATCTTCTAACAACATAACATTATGATAACAACATGACATTATTACAACAACATGACACCTTATAACAACAAAACATTATTATAACAAAATGACATTATAACAACAACATGGAATCTTATAACAAGATAACATTACAATAACATGACATTATAACAACAACATTACATCTTATAACAAAATAACATCTTATGAGAACATGACATTATAATAAGATAATATTATAACATCATGGCATCTTATAACAACATGACATTATAATAACAACATGACTTTATAACAACATGACATTATAATAACAACATAACATTATAACAACATGACATCTTATAACAACATAAAATTATAATAACAACATGACATTATAACAACAACATGACAGCTCATAACAATATAACATTATAATAACAACATTACATTATAACAACAACATGACATCTTATAACAACATGACATCTTATAACAACATGACATTATAATAACAACTTAACATTATAACAACATGACATCTTATAACAACATATCTCATAACAACATGACATTATAACAGCAACATGACATCTTATAACTTAACATCTTATAACTTGACATCTTCTAACAACATAACATTATAATAACAACATGACATTATTACAACAACATGACACCTTATAACAACAAAACATTATTGTAACAAAATGACATTATAACAACAACATGGAATCTTATAACAAGATAACATCTTATGAGAACATGACATTATAATAAGATAATATTATAACATCAATGGCAACTTATACAACATGACATTATAATATCAACATGACTTTATAACACATGCATTAAATAACAACTTACCATTATAAACAACATGACATCTTATAAAACGATACACCTTATAAACAACAACATGACATTATAAATAACAATAAAACATAAGTAACAACATGACATATTATAACAACATAACAACATATAACATAACATTCTTATACCAACAAAACATGTTTTATAACAACAATAACATTATTATAACAACATAACTTTTATAACAACATGAACATCTTATAAACAACAAAACATCTTATAACATAACATTATAAATTAAAAAAACCCCAACTTGACATTATAACATGAGAACATTCTTAAAAACCAACATAACATTATAATAACATGGCATTATAACAACAACATTGACATCTTATAACTTAACAATCTTTATAACTTGACATCTATACAACATGACATTATAATAGCAACATAACATAATAACAACCATGACCTCTTAATAAAAACATAACATTATAATACAACATATATTATAACAACAACATGACATCTTATAACTTTAACTCTTATAACTTGACATCTTATAACAACATGAACATAAAACAACGAACATTACATCTCATAAAAACATAACTGTATAATAACCACATTACAACAACAACAGACCCATTTATAACTAAATATCTTCTTAACAATAGACATAATAATTACATATATTATAACACCATGACACATCTTATAACAATATAACATTATAATAACTTGGCTTTATTAAAAAAAATAACCAACAACATGACATCTTAAAACAACAATAAACATTATACTAACAACAATGAACATATTACAACAACATGACATCTTCTAACAACATGACTGCTTATTACAACATGACATTATAATAACAAACTGAAACCTGTTAACACATGACATCCTATAACAACATAACATCTACTAACAACAAGACACATGAAACCGCAACAAGACCACTCAAAACAGCAACAACTAAAAAACATAACATGATCAATAACAACAAGACCTTATCACAACATTACATTCTTATAACAACATAACATTATAAGACAAGGCTCAAAAAACAACAACTGACCTCTAATAACTTAACATCTTATAACTTGACATCTTATAACAACATGACATCTTAAAAACAACATGACGATATAATAACAACATTACATTATAACATCATGACCTCTTATAACCATACACAATATAAACAACATGATGACCATTCTTATAACACAAACTTTATAAAAACCTGGCCTTAAAACACCAACATGACATATTTATAACTTAACATATTATAAACTTGACCTCTGATACCAACTGACCATTATAATAACACATAACATTATAACACCAAGACATCTATAACAGATCACAACTTAAAACAACCTGACATTAAAAAAAACCACATAACATTATAACAACATACATCTTATACCAACATAACATGTTTATGACATCTTAAAACAACAAACCATTATAATCACAAACATAACTTTATATAACAACATAACCTTATAACAACAGACAATTATAATAACAAAAAAAATATTACAACTACAAGGCAACTTATAACATTATAACATTATAATAAACTGGCATTATAACAACAACATGACATCTAATAACAACATAACATTAAAATAGCAACATGACATTATAACAACAGAACATTTTATAACAACATGACATTGTAACAGCAATATGACATCTTATAACTTGACATCTTATAACAACATAACATCTTATAACATGACATTATAATAACAACACAACATCTTATAACAACATGACATTATAATAACAACATAACATTATAACAACATGACATCTTATAACAAGATAACACCTTATAACAACATGACATTATTCTAACAACATAACATTATAACAACATGATATCTTATAACAACATAACATTATAATAACAACATGACATTATAACAACATAACATTTTATAACAACATAACATTATCATAACAACATGACATTATAACAACATGACATTCTTATAACAACATAACATTATAATAACATGGCATTATAACAATAACATGACATCTTATAACTTTGCATCTTATAACTTGACATTTTATAACAACATGACATTAAAATAACAACATAACAATATAACAACATGACATCTTATAACAACATAACATTATAACAACAACATGACTTTATAACAACAACATAACATCTTCTAACAACAGAACATTATAATAACCTGACAATTATTACAACAACATGACATTTTATAACAACATATCTTATTACAACATGACATAATAATAACATAATATCATAACAACATGGCATATTATAACAATATAACGTTATAATAACCTGGCATTATAACAACAACACAACATCTTATAACAACATAACATTATTATAACAACATAACATTATAACAACATGACATCTTATAAAAACATAACATCTTATAAAACCATGACGTTATAATAACATAACATTACAACATGACATCTTAAAACATAACATTATAATAACAACATGACATTATATCATGACATTCTTATAACAACATAACATTATACTAACATGGCATTATAACAACATGACATCTTATAACAACATGACCTTATAATAACAAAACATTATAACAACATGACATCTTATAACATAACATTATAATAACAACATAACGTTATAACAACATGACACCTTATAACAACATGACCTTATAATAACAACATAACATTATAACATGACATCTTATAACAACCTAACATTATAATAGCAACTTGACATTATAACAACAACATGACATCTTATAACAACATAACATATAATAACAACATGACATCTTATAACAACATATCTTATAGCAACATGACATTATAATAACAACATAATATTATAACAACATGACATCTTATAACAATATAACATTATAATAACCTGGCATTATAACAACATGACATCTTATAACAACATAACATTGTATAACAAAATGACATTATAAAAACAACATGACATCTTAAAACAACATAACATTACAATAACAACATGACATTATAACAACAACATGACATCTAATAACAACAAAACATTATAATAATATGACATTATAACAACAACATGACATCTTATAACAACATGACATCTTATAACAACATATTATAATAACAACTTTACATTTTAACAACATGACATCTTATAACAACATAACATCTCATAACAACATAACATTGTAACACACAAGACATCTAATAACTTGACCATCTTATAACACAAAACATTTTTTTACATGATCATTATAAATAAACAACATAACATCGTACACAACATGAGATTATAATAACAACAAAACTTTATAACCAACATGACTTCTTATACCTTAACATTTTATAACAACATAACATCATAATAACAACATGACATTATAACAACAACATGACACCTTATAACAACAAAACATTATAATAACAACATGACATTGTAACAACAACATGACATCTTATAACAACATAACATTATAATAACATGACATTATAACAACAACATGACAGCTTATAACAACATATCTTATAACAACATGACGTTATAATAACAATATGATATTTTAACAACATGGCATCTTATAAAAATATAACATTATAATAACCTGGCATTATAACAACAACATGACAGCTTATAACAACATATCTTATAACAACATGACGTTATAATAACAATATAATATTTTAACAACATGGCATCTTATAACAATATAACATTATAATAACCTGGCATCATAACAACAAAATGACATCTTATAACAACCTAACACTGTATAACAACATGACATTATAACAACAACATGACATTATAATAACAACATAACATTATAATAACAACATATCATCTTATAACAACTTAACATCTTATAAAAACATGACGTTATAATAACAACATAACATTATAACAACATGACATCTTATAACATAACATTATAATAACAACATGACATT
This sequence comes from Rapana venosa, assembly GCA_028751875.1. NCBI lineage: Eukaryota > Metazoa > Mollusca > Gastropoda > Neogastropoda > Muricidae > Rapana > Rapana venosa. Next base: position 6,066,754 of record CM054164.1, read on the forward strand.
ATAACATGACATTTTTAAAACGACATAACATATAATAAACATGGCATTATAATCAACACATGACACCTTAAAAACAACATAACTTTATAATAAACATGCCATTATAACAAACAACCTGACATTTTATAACAACATATCTTAATAACAACTGACATAATAATAACAACATAATATTAAAATAACAACATGGCATCTTATAAAACAATATAAACATTATAATAACCTGCATATAACATTAACAGACACTTTATAACAACTTAAACACTGGTATAACAACATGACATTATAACATACATGCCATCTATCCCAACATAACATATATAACATGACATTATAACAAAAACATTACATCTTATAAACAACATGACAGCTTATAACAACATGAATCATAATAAACAAATTAACATATAACAACATGACATCTATTACAACATTACTTTAATTCTTTAAACAACAGGACATTGTAACAGAACACATGACATCTTATCATAACTTGACAACTTAATTAACAACATAACATTTTTATTACATGACATTATAATACAACAACATCTTATAAACCACATGATATTATCATAACAACAGAACATTATAACAACATGACATCTTATAACAAGATAACATCTTATAACAACATGACATTACAATAACAACATAACGTTATAACAACATGACATCTTATAACAACATAACATCTTATAACATAACATCTTATACCAACAAAACATTATAATAACAACATAACATTATAATAACAACATAACATTATAACAACATGACATCTTATAACAACATTACATCTTATAACAACATGACATTGCAACAGCAACATGACATCTTATAACTTGACATCTTATAACAACATAACATTATAATAACAACATGCCATTATAACAACAACATGACATCTTATAATAACATAACATTATCATAACATGACATTATAACAACAATATGACATCTTATAACAACAAAACATACTAAAACAGGACATTATAACAACAACATTACATCTTATAACAACATACATCTTATGAGAACATGACAATCTAATAACATATTATAAGAACATCATGACATCTTTATAACAATATAACATTATAACAAAGGCCCTTATAACACAACATGAACATTCTTACAACTTGACATCCTATAACAACATGACATTATAATAACAACATAACATTATTACAACATGACATCTTAAAACAACATGACATTATAATAACAACATGACATTATAACAACAACATGACATTATAACAACAACATGACATTTTATAACAACATGACATCTTATAACAACATGACGATATAATAACAACTTAACATTATAGCACTATGACATCTTATAACAAGGTAACATCTTATAACAAGAAAACATTATAATAACAACATAACATTATAACAATATGACATCTTATAACATCATAACATCTTATAACAACAAGACGTTATAATAACAACATAAAATTATAAAAACATGACATCTTCTAACATAACATTATAAAAACAACATGACATTATAACAACATGACATTCTTATAACAACATAACATTATAATAACATGGCATTATAACAACAACATGACATCTTATAACTTAACATCTTATAACTTGACATCTTATAACAACATGACATTATAATAACAACATAACATCACAACATCAACTTATAACAACATGGACATTAAAAACAACAACAACCATCTTATAACAACATAACAAATTATATTAACCTGACATTATAAAAACAACATGACATTTTATAACAACATATCATATACAACATGACATAATAATAACAACATAATATTATAACAACATGGCATCTTATAACAATATAACATTATAATAACCTGGCATTATAACAACAACATGACATCTTATAACAACATAACACTGTATAACAACATGACATTATAACAACAACATGACATCTTATAACAAGATAACATTATATAACAACATGACATTATAATAACAACATAACTTTATACCAACATGACATCTTATAACTTAACATCTTAAAACTTGACATCTTATAACAACATAACACTATAATAACCTGACATTATAACAACATGACATCTTATAACAACGTAACATTATAATAATAACATGACATTATAACAACAACATAATATCTTATAACAACATGACATTATAATAACAACTTAACATTATAACAACATGACATCTTATAACAACATAACATCTTATTACAAAATGACATTATAACAACAACATGACATCCTATAACAACATGACACCTATAACATCATGACGTTATAATAACAACTTAATATTATAACACCATGACATCTTATAACAAGATAACATCTTATAATAACATTACATTATAATAACAACATAACATTATAACAACATGACATCTTATAACAACATAACATGTTTATAACATCTTATAACAACAAAACATTATAATAACAAGAAAACATTATAATAACAACATAACATTATAACAACATGACATCTTATAACAACATAACAACTTATAACATATCATCTTATAACAGCAAAACATTATAATAACAACATAACATTATTATAACAACATAACATTATAACAACATGACATTTTATAACAACATAACATCTTATAACAACATGACGTTATAATAACAACATAAAATTATAACATGACATCTTATAACATAACATTATAATAACAACATGACATTATAACATGACATTCTTATAACAACATAACATTATAATAACATGGCATTCTAACAACAACATGACATCTTATAACTTTACATCTTATAACTTGACATCTTATAACAACATTACATTATAATAACATATCATTATAACAACATGACATCTTATAACAACATTACATTATATTAACATGACATTATAACAACAACATGACATCTTATAAGAACATTACATTATAATAACATGACATTATAACAACAACATGACATCTTATAACAAAATATCTTATAACAACATGACATTATAATAACAACATAATATTATAACAACATGGCATCTTATAACAATATAACATTATAATAACCTGGCATTATAACAACAACATAACGTCTTATAACAATCTACCACTGTATAACAACATGACATTATACCAACAACATGACAACTTATAACAAGATAACATCTTATAACAACATGACATTATAATAACAACATAACTTTATAACAACATGACATTATAACTTAACATCTTATAATTTAACATCTTATAACTACATAACATTATAATAACAACATGACATTATAACAACATGACATTTTAACAACAATATGACATCTTATAGCAAAAAAACATTCTAATATCATGACATTATAACAACAACATTACATCTTATAACAACATAACATCTTATGACAACATGACATTAAAATAACATAATATTATAACAACATGACATGTTATAACAATATAACATTAAAATAACATTGCATTATATCTTATAACAACATGACATTATAATAACAACATAACATTATAACAACATGACATCTATAACAACATAACATCTTATAACAACATGACGTTATAACAACAACATAACATTATAACAACATGACATCTTATAACTAAACATTATAATACAAGATGACATTAATAACAACATGACAACTTATAACAAAAGGACGTTTATAATAAACAACAATCATTAATAACAACATGGCATGTTATATAACATAACATATAATAACAAAAAGGCATTATAACAACATGACATTCTTATAACAACAAAACCTTATAATAACATGGCATTATAACCAAACATGACATCTTATAACAACATATCTTATAGCAACACGACAATATAATAACAACATAATATTATAACAACATGACATTATAATAACAACATAACATCTTATAACATAACATCTTATAACCAAAAAAACATTAATAATAACAACATAACATTATATAACAACATAACTTTAAACAACATGACATTTTATAACAACAAACATCTTATAAACAACATGAAATTGTAACAACAACCTGACATCTTATAACTTGACTCTTATAACAACATAACCATTTTATTACATGACATTATAATAACAACATAACATCTTACAACCACAATGACATTATAATAACACCATAACTTTATACAACATGACATATTTAATAACTAAACATCTTATAACTACATAACATTATAATAACACATTACATTTACAAACAACATGACCTTGTAACAACAATATGACATCTTATAGCAAACAAAAAACATTCTAATAACATGACATTATAACAACAACATTACATGTTAACAACCATAACATCTTATGACAACATGACATTATAATAACATAATATTATAACAACATGATATGTTATAACAAATAACATTAATAATAACATGGCATTATAACATTATAAAACAACATGACATTATAATAACAACAAAAACATTATAACAACATACATCTTATAACAACATAACATCTATAACAACATGACGTTATAATAACAACATAACATTATAACCACATGACATCTTACATAACCATAACATTATATATAACAACGTACACTTTTAACAACATGACCATATTATAAACAACATGACGTTATAATAACAACATAACATTATAACAACATGGCATCTTATAACATAACATTATAATAACAAATGGAAATTATTAACAACTTGACCATTCTAATTACAACATAACATTATAATAACCTGACATTATAACAACAACATGACATTGCAAAACAACATATCTTATAACAACATGACAAAATAATAACATAACATTATAACAACATGACATCTTATAACATAACATTATAATAACAACATGACATTATAACATGACATTCTTATAACAACATATCATTATAATAACATGGCACTTATAAAACAACATGACATCTATAACTTAAACATCTTATAACTTGACATCTTATAACAACATAACATTAAAAATAACATGACATATAACAACATAACAATCTTAAACAACATTGACCCTTATAATAACAAAAAAACAACCATTATAAACAACATACATTTCCTTATAACATATAATTATAATAACAACATAACATTATAACCACAATGACTTCTTATAACAACTTAAACAATAATAACATAGACAATTATAACAACAACATGACATCTTATAACAATATAACATTATAATAACATGACATTATAACAACATGACATCTTATAACAACATGACGTTATAATAACAACATAACATTATAAATACATGGCATCTTATAACATAACATTATAATAACAAAATGGCATTATAACAACATGACATTCTTATAACAACAAAACATTATAATAATATGGCATATAACAACAACATGACATCTTCTACCAACATGACATTATAATAACGACATTATACTATAACAACATGACATCTTATAACAATATAACATTATATTAACCTGGCATTATAACAACAACAATGAATCTAATAACAACATACAAAGTACAATAAACATGAAAATAGAACAACACATGACATCTTATAACAACATAACCTTAATAATACCCAAACAACATGACATTATAAAACCAACATACATCTTATAAACAACATACATTATCATAACAACATGACATTTATACAACAATATGACATCTTATAACAAGATATCTTCTAGCAACATACATTATATATCACAAATATTATAACAACATGACATATAATAACAAAAAACATTATAACAACATGACCTCTTACAACAAGATAACTCTTATAACAACATGACATTACAATAACAACTAACGTTATAACAACATGGACATCTTTTTACAACATAACATCTTATACAATTAACATCTTTATACACCTGACAATACATAACAACATAACGTTATAACAACTGACATCTTATAACAACATAACCATCTTATAACATAACATCTTCTACCAACAAAACATTATAATAACAACATAACATTATAATAACAACATAACATTATAACAACATGACATCTTATAACAACAATCATTTATAACAACATGACATTGTAACAGCAACATGACATCTTATAACTTGACAGCTTATAACAACAAAACATCTTATTACTTAAACATCTTATAAACTACATAACATTAATAATAACAACATGACATTATAACAACATGACATTATAACAACAATATGACATCTTATAGCAAAAAAACATTCTAATAACATGACATTATAACAACAACATTACAAGTTATAACAACATAACATATTATGACAAAATGACATTATAATAACATAATATTATAACAACCTGACATGTTATAACAATATAACATTATAACAACATGACATTATAATAACAACATAACATTATAACAACAATAACAATAACAACAATAACATATGGAATTTATATAGCGCTGAATCTTGTAGAAAACAAACAAATCGAAGCGCTTGCACTCAATCACTTACAGGCATGCAACTCTCCTTCAACAGATTTCAAATCCATGCGCGCGCACTACGCACGCACGCACACGCACGCGCACACACACAACACACACACACAGAACAACACTTAGAAGGTGAAAGATGTTGTTGAAAATTAGGGACAGATATGTGGGGGGAAAGTCTCAGGTAGGAAATAAGTGTGTTTTGAGGCTGGATTTGAAGGAATCAAGTGAAGGCTTTTGGTTTAAATAGTTTTTATTCAGAAATGAGTATAAGCATTGAAAACAAACAGCATTTTGGAATCATAGCAACAACAAGCTTGTAGCTTATGGTGTGCTCAATTAAACAATGAAGATTAACATGAACAAAAACGGCTGCTGAGCTGAAAAATGTAAACCAACAACAACAAACATTTTCATCAATTACAATCTTTGCTAATGTAGAAAAAAGGAAAAACAACACAAAGAAACATATCAATTTGTAGAATAAACACACATAAAAACAAACAAAAATAGTTGGAATAGGAAAAACCACAGAGAGAGAGAGCAATTTAGGAAAATAACATCCACAAGGCCAAGAATGCTATTAGTTAATATAATACCAAGGATATAATTTACATAAGCAGGACAATTATTAGGAAAATAAATAAATCGTGTACTATGTCAGTAATCATTGCAAAAAATTTCTATTCACTACTACAAAATGTTTCTGCTTTCTTTTCAACAATCACCACATACATCAGGGGAGAGCAAGAAGAGTTAATTAAGTACCTCTAGCCTGAATGAAGACAACCTCAAACAGGCTACCATCCGACAAGAAACACTACAAAAATCTTTTGAATCAGATATAAACTGATGGACAATTTCAACAATATAAATGTTTGTTTTCATACTAAATTCAGGCTGCCTGATAAAAGAATTTGGAAATGAACATACTCAGGGGGAAGGGAGGCAATTGTGTAGGCACGTACTAGATCAAAGTTAGGGCAGAACAGCAAATAGTGTTCGGCTGTCTCTTGCACGTTACCACAGGCACATGATGGATCGTTTGCTATGTGGCGATGAAACATATCATATTTTAAATCACTTATTCCGAGTCGAAGTCGACAATGCAATATCTGCTCTTTCCTTTCACCATGATAAAAATACAAAGGTACAACGGGATCGTTTTGCAGATAAATATCGTTTGAGCTGACTTAAAGAATGACTATTTTTAATACAATCTGGTAAAGAGTTCCACAATACAGTAGTAGAAGGAATGAAAGATTTTTTATATAATTCTGTGCTGCACCGTGGCAAGCTGCGTTCAAAAGGCCTTCTTCTATGATAGGGATTTATCTGTGTTACTAGTGCAGGAACAAGATCAACTAAGTAGTGGGGACATAAACCATTTACCATTTTGTGATATTGACAGAGTTTGTGTCTGGTTCTTCGCTCTTTCAGAGTACAGGATCCAGACTCTTGGTACAATTTTTCGTGATTTGTGCCACGAACAGCTCCTACTATAGTTCTGATTGCGTCAAGCTGCAACATTTCTAATGATTTGGACTGTGTTTCGGTACAATTGTCCCACACAATGTCGGCATAGTCGAAATGAGGGAGTATAAATGACTGGTACATTGTTTCAAGTGTTTTCCTTGTAAGTTTATATTTATAGCTTTTGAGGCACGAGACCAACATAGTTACAGTATTTATTATGTTTTTTATATGCTCATTCCCATTTGCAATTATCCTGAAGAATGACCACCTAAGTGTTTGTCATACTTTTATTTTGAAGGCAATTTAAATAAATGAAGTGGTAGGATCATGTTTTGTTGCGAAAAAATTTAAGATTTCTGTTTTGTCTGCTTTAAAACTAATTTCCAGCATTGGCCCAAGAACTTATTTTTTCTAAATCGGAATTAATGTTTCGGCGCGAATGTTTGGATCGTTTCTGCAAAGAAAAGCAGTATCTCAGCAAAAGCTTATACAGATTCTATATTGTTCACAAATCATTTATATAAATTAGAAATAATAGGCCCTAAGATGATCCCTGAGGAACCCGGAATTTATATTTTAAAATCTGATTTTTACCTTTTTAAAACTACGTTGGGTACGGTTTGAAAGTAGTCATAAACCGTCAAATTTTTTACTACGTATCCCATATGCTTTCTTTTGTGAGAAGCCCTTGTGCCAGACAGGGTCGAACGCTTTTGATATGTCAAAAACACGTTTTGGGTTGTAATTCCACATCAAATGGGGAACAAAGATTTTATATATACAGAGAAAGGGTTCACGGGGATCCCCGGGGGTAAAACCTGTTTGGGAATGGAGAAAGAATGTTTTTTGTGATAGGAACTGAACACTTTTGGTGAATACTTTTTTTCAAAAACCCTTTTCCAACAACTTAAATGAAATTGGTCTTAGTTTTCATAGTTCTTTTGTTTTTATGAATGGATTTACAAAAAGCGTTTTCCAAAGTTTTGGGGAACCACATTCTTTAGACTTCAATTAAAGAGATTAGTAAGCGGATTTAGAATAGATGGGGGATGATTTTAAGATTTTTTTGTGAATAAACTAATCCACGCTTTATTCGTACCAGTTAAGAAGACTTTTTTCAACTTAAACTGCGCAAAATATCGTTTATTTTCCTTTTTCAAGAAAAGGAATATTAGGGGGGTCTCGTCTCATTTCCAAGTAGCTGGGAAATAAAAAAAGCTTTAAAAATTTTGCCTTATCCTACTTGAATAAAACACGGTTTGTTATACAAAATAGGGGGGATTTTCGTTGGCATCTTTTCCTTTCTTTTTTTCAAAACATTTTCACAAGCTCCACCCTCCTTTTGCCCAAACGTGGACGGGTTAGAAACCTTGCTTTCTATTTTTGTGGGGTATTCTATCCCTTTTTCTTGACAAAATTTCCATATTCCGAAAACTGGGGGGAAAACGAACCCACTTTTCGGGTGTGTTATTTAAATTTTAGCGTTCTATAAAAACCTTGCGTTGGGAAATTAACTTTTCTAATCACATCTTCATCCGGGAATCACGGACGAACAGTAACATTTTTTCTGGAACTAATTTAGTTTTTCCATGAAAAACCTTTGAAAAACCACACTTTCATTTGAGTTTTCGCTAAATAACTTCGTCCACTTCACTTCCAACAACAGATTTCAAAATTTTGTTTTATCAGTTTGTTTGTTGTTAAAATTATTCGTTTAAACGGGTGTTCTTTTGTAAATTTTGTTTTGCGTGGGACAAGGAACACTGTGGTCGTACAATAGTGGAAAACTTCAACGAGTGCCAAAGGGTTTGGACTCTGTGTAATGATCAGACTAAACAAGAATGGGTTAAGTCAGTACCCTGTAGGTTCTTTGTTTTAAATTTTTCGATAAGATTTGAAAGGGCAACTAAATAGGGGGACGGGGTTTTAGGGTATTTTGTTAAAATCGCCCAAAATAAGGAATTTGATAAAGTGTTTTAACACTGTCAATGCTCTTTTCTATTAGATTCCATAATCAACGTCGAGTTGGGGGGCGAAAGAAAGATCCGATTAAAATACCCCTCTGATTTAATTTTGTTTAATCCACACCGCTTCAAAACGCTGAGGCAAAACAGGGCCCAGCTTTACAATACAAATTATTCAAAATAATAAACTACTCCCCCATGGGGGGGGATGCACTGTCACCCTGCTGGGGAAAGAAAGTTTGGTCGGTGAATTGAAATTCGTGTCCCTTTCAGAAAGCCCCGTTTCGATACTGTAATTATTCGATATTTTTTATTTGATTGTATCATTGAATCTTATTTCTAATACTTTTTGCATTTATGGCACAATTTTTAAATCGTTGTAGGTTGGTCCCGGTTAAATTTTTTTCATCCCACCAAAACAAAAGAAGTGCAACCACTGAGTGGAGCTGACCTCTAATCCCCGTGATATTAATGAAACCCAATCTGTTGGGCATAGGAATAAGCTTTAATTTAAATTTCTTTTTTTGATCATCAACGAAAGCAAGAAAGTGGGGAAACACCGACAATGTTGTGCTATAGGGATGGGGAAGGCATACAATACAGAAATTGAACGATCAGAGATCGATCAAGAAAAAACTAGTTTTTTTGTTTGGCCAAGGCTTTTGATATAAGGCTTTTTTACGAAGTGAAAAAGGGAGGTCATTCCCGGGGGATGGACCAGAAACAGAGAAGGAGCGACGGCCAACAGGGGTTTGTTTGAATCGGGGTGTTCGAAAGCACAAAGTATCTGCGGCTGAACAAAGGGGAACGAGATGGAGTGAAACAGGTGAAGACAGTTACAGAGATAAGAGGGTGCAGATTTTGGAAAAATTGAAACAGAGGGTTTTGATTTTAACTCCAGTCTTTGTGAACAGGCAACCAGTGAAGAGATCGCAGAAGAGGAGTGATGTTTTTCGATTTTTCTTTCTTGGGACCAGTCGAGCTGCAGAGTTTTGTATGCGTTGAAGAGAGTGGACAGAGATGCTGGTAGGCCAGCCAAAAAGAATTACAGTAGTCTAAACGTGAAAGAATGAGAGATGAGACAAGCTTAGAAGTTGCATCAGTGGACAGATACTGCGAATCGCGCTTATGGGGCCCGTAATTGATAGTAGCAAACTGGCGGGTCTGGTGTGAATTTTTCATAGAGAGTGTGTTGTCAAGAACAACTCCTAAATACTTCACAGAGTTGGGCAAAGGGAAATGACGTAATTGCCGAATTCTATTGAAGTTTTTGTGATAGAGGAAAGTTTATGTTGGGTCCCTATGAGCATGGCTTCGGTTTTATCGCATTAAGTTGTAACTTGTTCTGAGTCATCCATTTTGAATGTCTTGAAAAGGGAAATAGGACATATTTTTTCAGGAGGAAGGCAAGTTTTCAACATATCGCTGCACTGAAGCTGAGTATCATCGGCATAGAAATGATGATCAATAGGGTGTTGTTTATTATATGTGAGAGTGGAGCAGTGAGAGAGTAAAGAGAACAGGGGCCCCGGACTGATCCCTGCGGGACTCCACATTCCATTTTGACAGGTTTGATTGAATTTTGTTTACAATAACTTTCTGGAACCGGTCTGTGAGTATGAAGTAAACCAGGTGAGGCTGTGCCATTAATAACAAACGTATTTTGGAGGCGAGAAAGAAGATTGAGTGATCTATGGTAAAAAGGCTGCAGATAAGTCAAAGAGTGAGGGGAGATTTTCCTGCATCAGAAGCAAGTAGAAGTGTATCTAAAGTATGGACTAGGGTGGTTTCGGTGCTGTGGTTGGGGCGATAGGCAGACTGAAAAGTGGGAAGAAGATCATTGGAATGAAGGTGACTGTTGAGCTGTTTGAGAACAACTTTTTCTAGTACTTTAAGAGACAAAGGGTAAGTTTGAGACAGGCCTATAATTCTTCAGAATGTTGGGATCGAGGTCGTGCTTTTTCAGTAGAGGTGTGACTATTGCTGTTTTAAGAGCTGATGGAAAATTTCCTGACTGAAGAGATGAGTTTACTATTTTAGTGATAATAGGCACAAGTTGTGGAAGGCATTGTAGAAAACAGGAGCAGGTATGGGATCAAGATCGCATGATTTTATAGTCATTTCCTTCAGAATTGTCATGATTTCTTTTTCACTTGTGGGATGGAAGGAAAAGAGAGGAGTGCCAGTGAACTGGGGTCAGTAGGCGCAGGCTGGAATTGAGTTTGATCAAGTCTGGAGCGTATGTTCGAACTTGTCTGAAAAGAAGGCAGAAAATATGGATGGAATTCAGACAGGTGTGGGTGTTAGGCAGAGGAGTTGTTTTTGCAGATCCAAGGAGATTTGAAGTGAGGGAAAAAAGAGATTTATGGATGTAGCACAGAGAATTTGGGAAGAGTAGTAGTCTGTCTTTGCTGAATGGATTAAGAGTTTGACTTTGTTTATTTGTTTTCGGAAAAGCTGTTTGTTGATTTCGGTTTTTGACTTCGCCACTGCCGTTCTAGTTGCCGGCGTTTGCGCTTCGCTATCAAGATGTCTTGGGTATACCATGGCGCACAGGGTCTGTCAGGGAGGAGATGATCAGTAGGAGGTGCATGCTCATCAGCAGTTGGCGGAGAATAGTATTATAGTGATCAGAGAGGTCAGTGTGGTCAGAGGTTTGTGAAAAACGTTCGGAAGCTTGGGAAGAGAAGGTATGAATGTCAAGCTTAAGATTGCGACGAGTAACATATTCTTCTTTCTGACAGGTTTTGTGATGTTCAGATGGAAAAGAATGGCGGAATGATCAGAATGCAGTTCGTCGGTGACAGAAACAGATGTGACAAGATTGAATGAAGCATTAGTAATCAGCCAGTCTAAAATATGACCAGATCTGTGCGTTGCTTCGTTTACCAGTTGAGAGAGAGAATGGTTGGACAGAGAAAGAGAAAGACGTTTGACATTGGAGAGACTGGTTGTCGAAATGGAAGTTGAAGTCACCAAGAATTATAAGTTTAGTGGGAGAGAGGCTGTAGTGGTCGAGGAGTGACTGGAATTCTTGGTGAAAAAGAGAAGATGTTAGGTTGTTTTTACGGCTGGGAGGTGGACGGTAAAGGCAGCAGAGATAGTAATAGAGTGGCCAGGTAGGTTGAGTTGAATTGCAGTACTTCAAAAGATTCATGTGAGAATGAAGTTGTGACTGAAAGAAGAGATGGATCTATTATGTCTTTGAGTGATGGCAATCCCACATCCTCGAGAGAGTCGGGGAAAGGAAATGGTTTTATATCCAGGAGGAAGTCAGCTGTTTTATTTTTGGCTCATGGCCATGTGGGTTTAGCCAAGTTTCGGTGGAGGAAGGTTAAGTCAATTGTGTTTTTCAGAGATGAAATCAGAATATGTAGTCAGCTTTTCCATTTGGACAGACAGACTGCCACAATTGAACAAAACAAACTTGAAGGAGAACTGAAGGAGGTGGAGAGGTTAAGATGAAAGTGGTTGGTTTGGACAAGCCATCAGAGGAAGAGGACGAAGGCGATGGTGGAGATGCGGCTAGCGGATGAACAGACAAGAGTTTGGATGGTGAATCAGAGTAGAAGATGTGAAAGAAGCTGTGCTAAGGGGATTCGGTTTTTGAAACACATTCAATGATATACATCATAATCATCCAGAACAAAAAACATTATCAGAGAGTAACAAAAACAGAGCAATTCAAATGCTGAAGAGCGGCGTGGACGGCGATGGGGAAGAAGCGTTGTCTGGCGCTGGTGTCAGAAGTGACGTCTGAGGTGAGGGGGGAGACACGGGAGGGGGAAGGCCCACCCTGGCGATGAGTCGGCCTGCCGTGTTTCCGTTTGGTTTTGCGGGCTGATGAATTCCTAAGTGTGTCTATATGTGCTTTATTATCAGGGAGCAAGCAGTGTTCTGTTTTTGACAAAATTTCAGGTGCCAGGCATTAGCTCTAATGTCTGCGGCTTCACTGCCATGTAGGCGGAACAAACACACTAGACTTGATTGATGGGGTTGTGTCGTTCGTGAATCCGTGCAATTTGTTGAATCGGTGTGGGTTAAGATTTTAAATAGGTCACGAAGACCAGCACAGTCAGGTAAACACAATTCATAAGTCCAATCGAAAATTTTGAACAATTCAAACAAAGATGAAAATTACTAATCGAAATATCTCAAATAGTAGATAATAACCCAAGAAAATGTTCTGACCAAATAACTCAGGGTGAAAACACCAAACAAGGAAGATGTAAAAGGTTTCTGGAAGGAACTGAAAAAACACACACATCCACCATTCAAACACAGAAATCAATTCAATCATTTAAGCAAGAAAACTTCAATTAAGCAAGCCAGAAATCAACAGTTAAAAAGCAGAAATCAAATAATCAGTTAGGCAAGAATCATCAGAAGCAATCATTGTATAAATATCTGCATTTCATTCATCATTCAATCGTTAATAAAAAAAACCAATCAAATAATCTAGTTAAGCAAGGCAAGAAATCATTCATAACAGGAATCGATTAAGCAATCATATAAAAGCAAGTAAGAAATCAATCAATCAATAATACTATCAATGAAATCAAACAGGTAGCAAAAAAACACAACAAACAAATGTTGATAACAATATATCGAACCAAAAACTAAGTATTGTTTAAAAATGTCAAATTTCAGTTCACATCTAAACATAATTCAGTTTACATCTAAAACAAAAATTCAGTTTTACATTAAACAAAATTCAGTTTACATCTAAAACAAAATTCGTTGGACATCTTCTAAAACAAAATTCATTTTTCATTACAACAAAAAATTCAGTTTAGATCCAAATCCAAAATTTATTTTTAGATCTAAAAGCAAAATTCAGTTTGAATTGGACATTTTTTGTGTAGTTGGTTGGGGGTGGGTGGTTGGCGGTTTGTTGTCTTGGAGATGAGAGAGAGAGAGAGAGAGCTTGAGAGAGGGAGAGAGAGAGAGAGAGAGAAGAGATTTGTGACAAATTGCGATGTTGGAGACTGAGAGAGTGAGTGAGAGAGACAGAGGACAGAGAGTGAGACAGAGAGAGAGAGACAATGACAATGACAATGACAATGACAAATTCTTTTATTTCGAGGATATGATTAAGCACAATGTGCTTTTTTTACATCCAGTCCCCGACCGTTTAGGGATAATCTTATATAATAACCCAATATTTTACAGTCTCTCAATTAAAATCAAAGGGGAAAAATAACCCTTTTCAAAAACAGCCCCCCCCCCCAACAAAACCCCCCCCCCCCCAAGCAAGCAATTAAAAGAATTCCTAAGAATACCCACCCCTCCCCCACCCCAAAAACCTTAACCAAAACAAACAAACAACAAAAGAGAGGAAAAAAAACTAACCAACAAAAGATGATAAAAAAGAGAAAAACAGAACAAAACAACAACAACAAGAACAAGAGCAACAACAAAGCCAAGAAAATAACACAACCAAAACTTAATAAGTCATAAAGATAACATCTACACTCATTGTCAAATGGTACACATACTTGTTACACATATTATAAGATATTGAAATAGGGCTACTCATTAAAAACTTAAGTACAGAGGCAAGTCCAATAACGTATTGAAAAATTATAAAAATATGAATCTTCATCAGGATTATTTATGACTTAATGCAGGACGATAAAAGGTTGAGAGGAGAGAGGAGAGAGAGAGAGATGAGAGATGTGCGAGAGAGAGAGAGAGAGAGAGAGAGAGCGAGAGACGGACAAGACAGGAGGGACAGAGTGTGTGTGGGTGTGTATTTCAGAGATAAAATCCAATTTTATAAATCCCAATACTGTATGCGATCCATCAAACACTCATTTTGATTATACTCGTTTCAAAATTATATGTCATGATAATGAAATAAATTTAATACCATACATCCACACAAAAAAAAAAGAAAAAAACACGGAAGAAATTTAAAACTATACTAAATATTATGATTCTCAAACAGTACACGTCTAACTTCAACACTTAGTTTGATTCTTCGTACAAATTTTAAGTATGCTAATCAAATAAATTCAGTACCCATACTCTCACACAATAAAAACATGGAGGGAAGAAAGAAGGGAAACAAACCACCAAATATAGTTTAGTGAGAAGAGAGAGTGAGAGAGAAGAGGGAAGAGAGAGGCAGAGAGGAGGAGAGTGGGAGAGAAAGACGAGAACACTTTGGGGTTGTGTTGCTGTGTCAAAAAGGGGGAAAAACAATAATTTCATAAGACCATTTTCACACCTATTTTGATATATCATGTAGTTATAGTCAGATAATGTATAATTTATCCTGTATCACATTTAACAAGAGAGAGATAGGGGTGTATAAAAAAATCTATAAGGTAGAGAGTAGTAGAAAGGGAGTAGATAGGAGAGATAAAAGTAGAGGTGGAGGTAGAGAGTAAGGAGGGTTTTTTGTGTTGTGTGTTGTTTTGTAGTAGTGTGTGTGTGTTTGTGTGTGTGTTGTGTGTGTGTGTGTGTTTTAAGGTATACTAAATATATAATTCTCATAAACCAGGATCATTCAAAATTGTTTTCGAATAGTCGTACAAATGGATGTCATGAAAAGAAATAAGCCATACCATCACTCTTACAATAAGGGAAAAAATTTTAAGGGGTTCATAAAATGAACATCTATACATTTATTAAGAGAGAGAGAGATAGGGGGGAGAAATGAGAGAGGGGGAGGGAGGGAGGTGGAATGTGTGTGTGTTGTGTGTGTGTTGGTTTGTGTGTGTGTGTGTGGTGTGTGTGTGTGTGTGTGTGTGTGTGTGGCGTGCGTTGTGTGTTGGTGTTGGTGTTGTGTGGTGTTTGGGTGTGTAAAGAGTTGGTTTTGGGTGTAAAAAAACGATGCTAAGGATATAATCTGCTGACTATAGATGTCTCAGCAATATTTGGTTAATCGGATGCTATCACTAGCGATTTACGGATTCTGAAGAGGGAACAATTATTGACAAGAAGACGTGTTATGCATCGTATAACGTTGATGTTTTGTTCCTGTGCACCTGATGTGAGCATGTTTGTTAAGTTTGGTTGGGGGGGGGTGATACAGGCTGGGAATCTTGAGGGGGGAGGGGTATTGCACATTGTTTGGTGTTTGTTTTTTGTTTGTTAGATTGATTTTTTAATATAGTGTATAAAATTTAAAGAAATGGAAAGAAGAAAAAAAAAGGAAAGAAGTTTTCGCTTTGGTAAATTTATTATGAAAATTTGAAAAAGAGAGTGATGTGGAGAGTGAGTGGAGTGAGAGAATGTAGAGTGGGGGGGGGGGGGAGAAGGTTGATGAGAAGATAGTGAAGGTAAGGCGGAGTTGGTAATGGTAAGGGGATAGGTAGGGAGGTATGAACTTTGTTTTATGGTATGGATGTGTGTTGTTATTGAGTGATAAGTGAGATGATATTGAGTTTTGTATTTGTTGTGTTTGTGTTTAATGTAATGGAAGGGAGTTCCAGCATAGGGTCTAAAGTGATGATTTGGTAAGTCTTTCTGGATTGGGACACTGTTTTTTAGTGTATTCTGGATTGGTTTGGGGTTTTGTTTTAGTTGTGAAAGTTCTGTCTGATTTGTTTTTTGTTTTCTTATATTTTAATGTTGGTAGTGGGAAAATATTAAGAAAATACAGCTTAATTTACCTTTTTAAAGGCTACTTTGAGAGTTTTATAAGACAAACGGTTTAGTTTGCACTAGCAGATCCGACTTTTTAACGCAAAATGACAAGAGTAGAGGAGGACAGGAAGAAGACCGAGAGACAGGACAGCAGAGAAGAGTAAGACCGAGACCAGAGAGAAGATGAGATTGGAGTTTTGGGAAGAGAGCAATTGAACTACAAATAAGGACGGATTAAAGAAACAGGCTAACTAAAATCATTGGGACAGTGAACGGGGACGTTAAATAGAAAAGACGCCCGACAGACAGACAGAAGAAAAACTTAGGATGGATTGTTGAAAAAAAAGGGGGGGGAGGTAAGATAAAAAGGGAGGAAAAAGAGAAGGGGGAGGGGGGGGGAGGGGGAGGGGGGAGGGGGTGTGGAGGAGGGAGGAGGGGGGGTTGTGGAGGAGGGTGTGGAGGAGGGGGAAAGGAGGGGGGGGAGGGAGGGTATTTTGGGAGGAGGGAGGAGGGGGGGTGTGGAGGAGGGTGTGGAGGAGGAGGTAGGAGGAGGGGGAGGGGGGTGGGGGAGGGTGTGGAGGGGGAGGAGGAGGGGGGGGAGGGGGGAGGAGGGTGTGGAGGAGGGGGGGGAGGAGGGGGGTTTTGGGGGAGGAGGGGGGGGGAGGAGGAGGGTGTGGGGAGGGGGAGGGAGGGTGTGGAGGAGGGGGGGGGGGGGAAAGGGGGAGGGGGGAGGGGGTGGGGAAAGGGAGGGGGGAGGGAGGGTGTGGGGGGAAAGGAGGAGGAGGGGGGGGGGGGAGGGGAGGGTGTGGGGGGGGGAGGGGGGGGGAGGGTGTGGAGGGGAGGGAGGGGGGGGGAAAGGGGGGGAGGGGGGGGGGGGGGGGAGGGGGGGGGGGGGAGGGGGGGGAGGGGGGGGGAGGAGGAGGGGGGGGGGGGGAGGGGGGGGAGGAGGGGGGAGGGGAGGAGGGGGGGGGGAGGAGGGGGGGAGGGGGGGGAGGGGGAAAGGGGGGGTTGTGGAGGGGGGGGAGGGGGGAGGGGGTTTTGGAGGAGGAGGGGGGAGGGGGGGGAGGGGGGAGGAGGGTGGGAAAGGGGGGGGGGAGGAGGGTGGGGAAAGGGGGGTTTGTGGAGGAGGGGGGGGAGGAGGGTGTGGGGGGGGGAGGGGGGGAAAAGGGTGGGAGGAAGGGTGTGGAGGGGGGGGGGAAAGGGGGGTTGTGGGGAGGGTTTTGGAGGGGGGGAGGGGGGAGGAGGGTGGGGAAAGGAGGGTGGGGAAGGAGGGGGGGGGGAGGAGGGTGTGGGGGGGGTTTGGGGGGAGGAGGAGGGGGGGTGTGGAGGAGGAGGGAGGAGGGTGGGGGAGGAGGGTGTGGGGGAAAGGAGGGGGGGGTGTGGGGGGAAGGGAGGGGGGTTTTGGAGGAGGGGGGGGGGTGTGGAGGAGGGGGGGGGGAGGGTTTGTGGCGGACACATTGTCGTGGTCAGTAAACCCAATGCCTTGTCCTTATTAAATGAGGTACAAAAGTACTGCTCACCGGGAAGCGGCGGGAAGAAGATGGGGGTTGTTGTCAGGCCCGACATCTCTCCCTGCGTCAGCGCTATCCCCAAACCCCTTCCAGTCCCTGGACATGTTCACTGCTCGCCCCGTGATGACGTCACTAGCAGCCGGGGCCCAAGCCTCGTGTGTAAACCCTCACTGGGGGGGACGTGATGTCACCGGTTTGACTAGCAGGCCACGCCCTGTAACTGTTAAACCCAAATGACGTATGGGGCACGTGGGGGGGAGGCCCCCGGCACCATAGGGAGAAAGACACCCCTGTACTGCGGGCCCCGTGCCCCTGTAAACCCACCGTGATGATGACGGTTTTAACATCACTGTCCCAACACACACACCGCACACACGCCGCACGCACGCACCACACGCAGAAAACGCACACACCCCACACCCCCACACACAAAACACACACCCCAAAACCCCACCACCACACACAAAAACATAACCCCAGGGCAAAACCCCTCTGTTTGCTGTGATCTAAAAAAAGGGTTCATTCCCATCCATCTATTATCTACTTCTATTTTCTATTATCTATTTTATCTATCTATCTATCTATCTGTCTGTCTGTCGGGTCTGTCGTCTGTCTTTTTTTTGTTTAAAAAATTTGGAATACAAGAGAGAGAGAAAGGAGAGAGGAAGAGTGAGAGAGAGAGAGAGATGAAGATGAGAGGAGAGGAGAAAAGGAAGGAGGAAGAGGGGAGGGGAGGAAAATTTTAAAAAGAGAGACAGACAAAGTTTGGGATCCTGTAGTGTGTGTTTTGTGTGTGTTTGTGTTGTGTGTGTATGGTGTGTGTGTGTTTGTTGTATGTGTGTTTTTGTATGTGATTTTGGTGTGGTGTATGTGATGTGTTTGTTTTGTGTGTATGGTTTGGTGTGTGTGTGTGTGTGTGTGTTGTGAGTGTGATTTGTGTGGTGTTTGTGATGGTGTGTGTGTTTGTTTTGTGAGTGTGTTTGATTTGTGTGTGTATGTGTGTGGGTGGTGTGTATGTGTGTGAGTTTGTGGGTGTGTGTGGAGTTGTGTGTGAGTGTGTGTTTAGAGTGTGTGTTTTGTGTTTTGATTTTGGTGTTGTGATGTGTGTGTTTTATGTGGGGTGAGTGTGTGGTTTTGTGTTGTGTGTGTGATGTGTGTGTGTATGTTTGTGTGTGTGTTTGTGTGTGTGTATGTGTGTGTGTGTGTGGTGGGGTGTGTGTGTATGTAATGTTGTGTAAGTGTGAGATTTTTAAAGAGTGTAACAAAAGAAAAACGTGTCACAAGGACGTTTTTAAATAAAATGACGTCAATCTTTTCGTCATCATGGCGAACCTTTTAGTTGGAAGAAGGGGGGGAGGGGGGGGGGGAAAAAAAAAGGTTTTTTTTTTTTTTTCCTTTCGTTTATGGGCGAGTTATGTTGTAGACATACATGTCATAATGGTTTTTGGTAGTCGTGATTGATGTGATATTTATGTGTGTGGGTGTGCGCGCGCGTGCAGGTGTGTTTTCACCCTTTGGGGTGCAGGGCTTTGCGTGGGGTGTGTGTGTTCCCCGGGTGTACGTGTGGTGCACCCTGGGGTTTTGTGCGCACTTTTTTTATTTATGAATGCTTTGTACTGTTTTATGTTGAACTGTTTGTGTTGTGATATGACTAATGATGATGTTAATGACAACGACAAAAAAAGTGATGATGCGGAAGAGGAGGAGGGGGAAGATGAGGAAAAAGAGGAGGGGGAAAGAGGAGGAGGAGGAGGGGGGCGGGGGGAGGAAAGTTTCTACCTGGTTTTCCCACAGGCAGGTCATTGGCGATGATGTCACGACATCCTCACCACACCGGGGCACACTCCCAAGGATAAATCCCACTGGGGGACCTGGCTGCCCTCTGTGCCGAAATCCCCCGTCATGGGGGGCCCTTGTATGGGCGTTGGATGCGGGGGGTAGTGTACGGGGGGGAGGATGTTTGTTTTGTATCCCCGCGGGACTGTTGCGGGAGTGGGGGCCCACTGGGGGGGGTAAACCCCCGTGACTTCTGCAGTGCCCCGCACCTCCAGCCGGCCCGGGGTGGTTTGGTCCAGTCGGGCCCTTCCGGCTGTCCACGCGTGGTTTGCAGGCGCTGGGACGGCCCGGTCCCCAGCCCCCTCCATGTCTTGTCTCGGTATCTGTAAACACGAAAAAAGTGCTGATGACGGGACTGCGGCGGTGAAAAAAAAACCCATCCCGCCCAAACACCTGTCTACAGGGGGGAGGTCTACAGCAACAGTTTGGGGGTTTGTCGCCCTTTCTGAAAGCACGCCCCAAACCTGACTGTCTGTTTTCGCTCCTGTTTTTCACATGGAAAAACACAACAACAACAACAGCAAAAAACAAAAAACAGAAAACAAAAACCGACAAAAAACCCCCATGGCCCCTTTTTTTAAAAGGGACTCATAAAAAGTAGTGGACAGAACAAAACCCAAACTTTACAAAATTTGGCCCTTTTTTCGCCCTTAAAAAACCATTTTTAAGGGAAGTAGTATTACTAGAGCAGCAGAAGAGAAGTGGGTTGTAGTGTAGTAGTAGTAGAAATTTTAGTAATGAAATAGTATTAGATCTATTAGTATTTGTAGTAGTGGTAGTAGTAAAATTTTGTAGTAGTAGATTTAGTAGTGGGTTAGATCTTTTGTAGGGGTCAGGCCCGGGAATCCCCCCTGCTACTGGTAAACCATGTAACCCAGAAAAAAATTGCCACTTTGTGGGAGAAAACCCCAAACCAAAAAAATCCGCCCTTGGGGAGGGATGGGCCCCCGCCAGGTTTGATTTCCCCAAAGACACCCCTATAAAAAAAGGACAGCCAGAATCCCCCATCGGATCGGTCTTTCCCCCGGGGTTCCCAAAGGGGACCGGGGCCTTTCTGTTGGGCTCTCGGGGGACAGATTTTAAAAAAAGTATGCCGTTTGTAAAATGCAGAAAAAATTGGGCCCGGGAAAAAACCACCATCTTGGACATGGAATTTTCGAACACTAAGAGCTGCAGGCAAAGGGAAGAACTGGGCCCCATGAGATGTCCAGATATCATTGGCACATCCTTGGGGTTGCGAAGTCAGGGGAAAAAAATGGGAGAAAAAAACGACCCAGGAAGACCCCAAATTATACTACGTGGAAAAAAAGGATTAAAAAAGAACACCGGGGTGGGGGTTTTTCGTTCACAAAAGGGCAAACCCTGAACACCGTCATGAGCTGTCAGCCTGTGTCCCGCAGACTTTTTTACCCCTCGCCTGAGAGGGAACCCCCCTTTAAAATAAAATAGTTTCAGGCATTGCCCCTACCCCAGATGCACGAGAAAGCCGTTAGAAGAATTTTATGACCAGCTACAAAAAGGGGTTTTGAAACAAAAACCCCAAAAAAAGCCTTCCCCGTTGTGCAAGGCGACTGGAAAAGCCCAAAGGGGAGAAGATGCCGGAAAAAGAATTTGGGGGGGCGTTTTTTTGGGCCAATTGTAAAAACCCTCAAAATGAAAGAGGCTTTTGGGCTCCCGGAGTTTGCCAGTAACAACCACCTCCAGCTAGGGGAATACAAATTGGCCCCACAAAAAGAAATCCCGAAAAAAGGGCATGGGATAGCCCCAAAAGGAGAAAAACCAAACCCAAAAGATTAATCATGGTGAAAAGAAAAGGTTTTTAGTTACGTTAAAATCGCACAGACACGAAGTTTTCCAGGAGCAGGGCATAGGGGGGTGATCCCTTTATCTTGTGAGTGACTTTCCGGGCTTGTCTAAAGAAATCCACAAAACGGAACAAAAATCAGGATTTAAATTTGACCTCGAAAAAGGGTGAAGGGGCCCCGAGGTATTAAAAAAATTTTTTAAGCAAGGATAGGTGGAAAGTTTGCGCACTCCTGTGATAGAAACCCGCATAGTTTCACTGACAAAAGTTTCAAAAAGAAATGACTGGAAACAGCAAACGGTCTTGGGAAACGCCGACCAGTCCAAAAAAACCCCTGGGGGCACACCTAACATCCCACAACTATGCGCAAGCGTTGAGGTTGAAGAAAAAGAAAAAAGAAACAAAAGAAAGAGCAGAAAAAAATATAGGGGAGTCACAAAAAAATCGGAAAATCCATGACGGAGGCAAAAGAAATGGTTTGGTGAACAGTGCCCCAAAACATTGAAGGGGGAACATAAAAAAAAGCAAAAAGCAAGAAAGCATTCAGCTTTGGTTTAAAAACCCCGACTAGCACCCAAAAACAGGAAAAAAGGTTTTTAAAAATCCAAGACAAAAATGGGGGAAATTTTCTCACTGACGACCAGGATTTCTGAAAAAGTGGACAGGTTACTGCTCCCACCTGTATAACTATAGAAACCCCGGGGGGTCCAGAAGTCCCTTTAAGGGACCCCAAAAAAGAAAAAACACAGGGCAGTCAACCCCATCCCCGAGAAGAAGTGGGAAAAAGCAGTCAGATCGCTGAAAAAGGGGGAAATCAGCAGGGGCTGACAACATTCCCGCTGAGTTGGGCCAAGCTGGAGGGGGAAACCCTGATCAGCGCCCTACTAAGAATCTGCAACAAGATCTGGCAGACAGGGGGAAAAAGGCCAACACCATGGACGCAGTTTGTCATTTTCACCCTCCCCAAGAAAAGGAAAAACTACAACAAGCCATAATTACCCAATTTAAAGCCTCATAGGGCACCCCAAACAAGGGTTTATGCTGCAGATTTTATTGAATAGGGCTGAAGCCACAAGCAAAACCCTAATTTCTGGGAACAAGAAAGGTTTTTAGGGCAGGGCCCCGCACAACAGAAAAGATATTCAACCTCAGAATTTTCTATTTTGACGGTACCTTTTAACATCAAAAAAAAAAAAAAACCCATAAAACGTTTTATCGATTTTTAAAAAGGCATTTGGGGAGGGTGTGGCATGCGCTTTGGGGGGCAACCATGAAATTGTTTCAAACTCAATTTCAAAACCCGATCAGAGTCATCAACCAGCTGTTTCGCCCAGGCCCCCAGTGCAGTGTATACAACAACCCAAATTTGGGGGAAAGGTTTTGAAAAACGTTGGAGTAAGGCGGGCTGTTTTACTCTCACCCACCCCTTTTTAACATTTCCTTGAGAGGGAAAATGGGGTTTATTTTCCTGGAAAAATCATGGGAAAGGGTCAGTCAGCATTGGTGGCCCCCCGATCACCCAAAAACCCCTTGCGGGTGGCATTGATGGGGAAAAGCAGGATTGAAAAAGAGTTGCCAGCCTAAAAAGAAAACTTGGGGTAAGGCCTCCCAAAAAATACGGCATGGGGGGAAACAGTTGCAGAGAAGACCCTAAATGTTGGGTAAAAAACACCAAAAAGGGATTAGCCTGAAAATCAGGGTTTTAAAGGGCCAGAAGCTGGAAACCGTTTAAAGCTTCAAGTACCGGGGACATTGTTCTGACCAGGGGGTCCAAGCCAGAAGTAGTTGCAGGCTGCACCCGACAAAAAAGCTTTGTCAAAAAAATAAACCCAATTTGGGGAGATAAGAATTTTCTCACTTATCTCCAAAATAGGACTAAAGCGCTCCCTTTTCATATCCATTTTTTCTGTATGGTTTTGGGAAACCCTGGACCCTGACTGAAAATTTGGAGAGGAGAGTTCAGGGGAGTGGGGAAAGAGATGCTTTCGGAAAATCCTTGGGCATCTCCTCAAAGGGCCACATAAGAACGAAAAGCGTGCTAACAGAATCCCGCAAACCATTGGACCCCCATGAGAACCTTCTAACGGGTCGTGGAAAAAACGTAAACTTAAGTGGTTATGGGCATGTCAGAAAAATTCCCCCAAAAAATTACAAAGACGTTTTGCAAGGCCTGTCCCAAAGGGGAAGAAGAAGAGCAGACCAAAAGGGAAGGGGCTGGGGGATTTAAAATCAGTGAAATGGGGCAGGGCCCAGAATCAACAAAAACCCCGAGAAAGGCCAAAAAACAGAGGGAAAATGGGGTTGGGGGTTTTGGGGGTGAGTCTTTGAGGGTGGGCCCCCCCGGGGCGTCAGGGGTTTCGGGACAGATAGAGATAGATTGAATAGAGGATCTAGGGGTTTAGTGTAAAAATCTTTGTTTGTGTAGTAGTATAGTAGAATTTTTAGTAGTAGTAGTGGTTTGATCTAGTAGTTTGTAAAATATAGTAGTAGATCAAATAGTAGTAGGAGTAGTAATTGGGGGAGTAGTTTTGAGTAGTTGTAGTGGTAGTAGGTTGGGAGTTTTAGCAGCAGTGGCGCAGTAGTTTGCCCAAACCCTTGCCAAAAGATCTAGTTCAGTGTCCCGGGAGTTGCATTTTAGGGAAACACAGCAGGAGACCTACACATTCACAGTGACCCACACCCTACATACTCTCCACCCGTCTGTCTTCTGTTTTTTGTTGTTGTTGTTGTTGTTGTTTTGCTATAGGTCTTTATTTCCCGTCCAATATCACTTACAGTGAACAGACGTTAAATACAAGAACGAACATCCCTACATACAGTACACTCCACTCATGATGGTTTGGGGGGGGGGGGGGGTGGCCTGGTTGGTTAAAGCCTTGCGCTTTGCACTCGGGATCTGCTGACCTGGGTTCGAATCCCGTTCAAGGGCATATGTTGCCCTGGAGTTAACATCGGTGCCCACTCCACTCCCCCCCATAGTTCCGAATTTCACACAGAGAACTCTGCCGTGAAATAGAGTGGCACACAATAAAACATCTAGCACAAGAAGACACTCATTTGCCTTTTCTATTTGAACACTCAGTCCCCATGTGAATAACGTTTTGCACATGTTGTCGTCTGTTCCCACTGTGCCAACACACGCTGACCATCTTGTGTTAGACACATGGCTTCTGGTTTACGTCTCATCCCAAGGACTGTTTGAGGGAGTGGAGTGGGCCAGTTGTTCATTCTAACGGCAGGAAAATTTTGGAGGGGGGGGGTCTCTGCACAGGCACGTAGTAGTGTGTGTGTGTGTGTGTGTGTGTGTGTGTGTGTGTGTGTGTTGTGTGTGTGTAAGTGTGTGTGTGTTGTGTTGTGTGTGTGTGTGTGTGATGTGGTGGTGTGTGGTAAGTGTGTGGTTTTTTGGTGTGTGTGTGTAAGTGTGTGTGTGTGTGTGTGTAGTGTGTGTGTGTGTGTTGTGTGTGTGTGTGTAGTGTGTGTG
Source organism: Rapana venosa (assembly GCA_028751875.1). Classification (NCBI taxonomy): domain Eukaryota; kingdom Metazoa; phylum Mollusca; class Gastropoda; order Neogastropoda; family Muricidae; genus Rapana; species Rapana venosa. The sequence goes on from CM054164.1 coordinate 6,092,842, forward strand.
GTGTGTATGTTGTGTGTGTGTGTGTGTAAGTGTGTGTGTGTGTGTGTGTGTATTGAGTGTGTGTGTGTTTTGTAAGTGTGTGTGTGTGTGTGTGTGTGAAGTGTGTGTGTGTGTGTAAGTGTGTGTGTTGTGTGTAAGTGTGTGTGTGTGTGTGTGTGTGTAAGGTGTGTGTGTGTGTGTGGTAAGTGGTGTGTGTGTGTAAGTGTGTGTGTGTGTGGGGTAAGTGTGTGTGTGTGTGTGTAAGGGTGTGTGTGTAGTTTTGTGTGTGTGTAGTGTGTGTGTGTGTTAAGTGGGGTGTGTGTGTGTAAGTGTGTGTGTGTGTAAGTGTGTGTGTGTGTGTGTTAAGTGTGTGTGGTGTGTGTTGTGTGTGTGTGTGTGTTGTGTGTGTGTAGTGTGTGTGCGTGTAAGTGTGTGTGTGTAAGTGTGATATCTTCAGTTTAACGTCTATTCACATTTAGTGATTTTAGACGGGGAAAATCTAACAAAAAATAGCAAACGATAACTGATAAATGTTAGATTGTACTGATTGTACAGTACTGAATAAAAAACCAACTTTAACATACTACAAAAACTGAGTTATCGGACTTTTTATCAACCCTAACACAATGTCCAACAGTAACGATGGTTCAGACAGAATCTGATCCAGTGACAGACTAGGTACAGCAGGTAAAAATGCTTTTAAATGTCCACAACCAAAAATAACATGACTATTGGAGATCTTCTCCCCACAAATGCAGTTTACACCTTTACGTATTTTGTTATGAAAGCATTTAGCTTAAACCTGTACATGAGGGATAACATATTTCTGCGATTATACCAACCACCTACTTTGTTAGAAATAAAAGCATTTTGAAAATCAATCACATTGCTTGTACAGATATTGCCAGACTCGTTTATCTTCTTTCTGAAATGCTTCCAGCAAGCATTTTGTAGCAAATTTTGTATCCCTCATGCAGAGATAAGGCAACATTTATTTTACAGGAAGCATTTTTATACCTCGCTCCATATTTTGCAAGCCTGTCAACTTTTTCATTAAAATATATTCCAGTGTGTGAGGGAACCCAACACAAAGTAACAGTACTACCTCTTAAAATAAAAAAGTGTACCAGATGCCTGATTTCAATGATAAGGTATTTTCTTACTCTACAAGTAGAATTTTTTAAAGCATGCAAAACCGATTTCGAATCAACACACATAAGTATGTTGAAAATGCCTTTTGGAAAGTCAAAAACATAGTACAGTGCCAACAGTATAGCAGTTAGCTCAGCTGTAGATATAGATTTATTTTTCCCCAGGTTGACAGATCGTTCTACTTTCAATGACGGAATAACGAAAGCCGCGTGTGTGTGTGTTTGTGTGTGTGATGTGTGTGTGTATGTGTGTTGTGTGTATGTAGGTGGTGTGGTTGTATGTTGTGTGTGTTGTATTGGTGTGTTGTGGGTGTGGTGCACGCGCTCATGACATGGCCTGCTACCTATCCTCACCTCACCTCACCTAATACCGTAGTCCCTTGACCGTGGGGGCACTGATGAAGATTTTGTTTCAAGTCGACCCTGTTGTTGCTTTTCCATGCTTAAACTCACGTGCTACTATTGTCCATTCGTAATGATTGTTGTCACCTCCTACAAATAATAGCCAAACATTTGCTCAAGATCGTTCAGGTAGACAGGAGAAATTGGCTTGGGGCAGGATTCAAACAGAGACCTCTTTCATCCTAGAAGTCTGCGAGAACCACTAGGCCCCCAAAAGCACACGGTGTGTGTAGGATTCATGGCCAACTTGTTCTGGGTTTGTTTTTAAAGGCCCGGGTTTTTTGCAGCAGTACGCTGTGAGTTTTTCATTTCTTTCCCTCTTCTTTCTCTTCTTTTTGGTTTTCTTTCATGTTTTCTTCTTACTTCTTTTTTCAGGCCTTTCTTTCCTTTACTTACCTCTTCTCTTTCCCCTTGCATTCATCTTCATTTTATCGTCATTGTCCTTTTCTTCTTCTTCTTCCTGTTCTTCTTGTTTTATCTGTCTTCTTCTTCTTCTTCTTCTTCTTTTTTCTTCTTCTTCTTCTTCTTCAGTTCTTTTTCTTCTGCTTCTTTTTCTTCTTGTTCTTGTTTTTTTCCCTTCTTCTTCTCCTCCTCCTCCTCTTCCTTCTTCTTTTTCTTCGTTTTTTTCTTCATCTCCTTTTCCAGTTCGTCTGCTTTTTCTTTTTTTCCCCAGTCTTCTTTCTTTTTCTCAACGGTCACAACAGCTAGGACTTTAAAGACACCTCCAGGCAGCAGTGTGTGAACCTGATGGTGTTGTGTGTGTGTGTGTGTGTGTGTGTGTGTGTGTGTGTGTGTGCAGACCTGCCAGTGCCTTACTCCCCTTTATGCCTGCAGGAGATGGTGTACGGACAGTGAAGATATGATAGCACATACCAAGGTTGGATGGACTGTGGAAAACACCCAACATGTACCCAAGGCTTGACCAGCGCAGTGAGTTCTGCAATTGATCAGTCGTTGCCATGGAGAATTCTGGCCAGATGCGGTGTAGCCTTTATGGAACGTGCCGAAACCGTCACACTTTGCTGGAAAATCTGTAGTGTGTAAAACGGGGGGGTACTCTGTTTCTTCCCGTTCTTTTCTTGTTGTTCTCCTTCTCGCTTTTTTCCCTTTTTCTCTCTTCTCATATTTTGTTACTGATTTTTATTCTCCTCTTTCTCTGATGACAATAACAAAAGTACTAATATTGATGATAGTAGTAGTAAAATGATACTAATGGTAATAATAATAATAATAATAATAATGATAATAATGATAATAATAATGGTGATGATGCGGATGACACTGCTACACATCTACTACTGCTTCTACTACTGATAACATAATAACGATCACACTGACAATAATGACAACACTAATAATGATAGCAACAAAAACGACGATGACGATATTGTCGTTGATGATGATGATGATAAGATGATGATGTTTAGATATTACTACTACTATATACTACTACTATTCTATACTACTACTATATGATGATGATTTATGATGATGATGATGATGATGATGAGATGATGATAGCAAAAATTAATCGGTTTGGTCTAGAGGTTCGCGCCGCCTAGGAAGCAAGAGGTGGGTCGGGAAGTGTTTCGGTGGTTTGATCCGTTTGGGCCCCAAACTTTTCCGCCATCGTTAGACCCTTAGTGGTGGTTGGGTGCTACTCTTTCGGATGAGCAATAAACAAATGTCCGTGTATAAAAAAAATTAAAGGCACGTTAAAGAACTACGGTAAAAGAGATTGTCCTGGAAAAACTCTGTGACAAAAGTCACATGAAGGAAAACAAATTCAATTTCAGCAGGAAAAGAAAAAATGGGTGGGGTCTTGTGGAGACGACTTACAAGGCGAGCCAATTTGCGAGAAAATTGCGAAGCTAAGTTAATGAATGAAAAAGCAATATAAATGATATGATGAGTGGCCTTAATATGGATAAAAATAACGATCATAATCCGGATTATATACTTCTCTGGGTCACCGACACCAACAACAGCGTCTATTTTATATCATTTATTAAACACTTGATTATTGAGTTTAACTAGTGGCAAAACCATTCTACTTTTATCTCATTACTACATGATCATTACATCATTTTGTGAATAGGAGTTAAGAGTGAGATAATATGATTAATTTGTTGTCTGTTAATGTCACAAGGCACACATCACACTCGCAAGCACCACTTATGCACTCATAACAACACACATAACATTCTAATGTCATGAACAAAGGTAAGCATGACTTCAGTGAAAGTGTTCATAAAGTGGTACGGCACCCCGTGTGTTGGCGGTTCGCAACGCCCTTGATAAAAGGCTTTGTGGTTTAGGTGTATGCTGAATGCTGGGGAGTGCTGCTGGTCACTGCTTGAGTGTTCTTGCGTGGGTCGTGCGGCTTGTCACGCGTGCATCACCGCTTCCTTGCCGGATCCTGGCTTTGAAGGAGGATGTTTCCCGGTGTCTGGGGTCATTCAGTGATGTACTGTGGCTTTGGTGTATGTAGAAGGTCACTGGGGGGTGTGGTGGGGGACGCAGCCCCTTGCTGTGGTGTTTGGGTTCAGGATTCGTGGGGGGCGGTGTGGGTACTGGGTGTGAGGACGGGGATGTGAGTAAGTGTGATAGAGGACTGTTGTTGTTGTGTTGTTTTGTTGTTTCCTCTTATCTCTTTTGTTTTGGGTCAGATGTGTGGTTTTGTGTGGTGTGTGGGGTGTGTGTGTGTGGTGTTTTAATTATTGTTATTTTTTTTATGTTTTTTATTGGTTAGAGATGTGTGTGTTTTTTGTCGGTGTTTTATGCAGTTTTGTCAATTTTGATCAGTTCCACCGGCACACAATGGGCCTATTCTTCCGAAAGCGGAACGGGTTTAACGTTGTGCGCAAGATGTTCTGTGTGTGTATGTATGTGTGGGATTGTGTGTGTGTTTGTGTGTGTGTTGTGTGTGTGTGTGTGTGTGTGTGTGTGTGTGTGTGTGTTCGTTCTTTTAATTTAACGTCTTTTCACTATAAGTGATGTTAGAGGAAGGAGACAGAGGGAGAAATGAGGAGAAAGGCAGAGGCTTATGTGTGAATGAAAGTTTGGTTTTGTCCTGAGTGTGTGTTGTGTTGTGTGTTGTGTGTGTGTGTGTGTGTGTGTGTGTGGCGCGCGCGCGCGGTTGTTGTGTGTTGTGTTGTGTGGTGTTTGTGTGTTGTGAGTGTGGGGTGTAGTGTGTTGTTGTTGTGTGAAGACAGACATACAGAGAGAGAGAGAGAGAGAGAGAGGAAAGAGGACAGAGGAGAGAAGAAGGAGAGGAGAGGAGGGGAGATCGAGTGGTGAGGAGGGGGATTTTACGTCTGGTCACTTAGTGATAAGTGATGTGTGTGTGTGTGTGTGTGTGTGTGTGTGTGTGTGTGTGTGTGTGTGTGTGTGTGTGTGTGTGTGTGTCACTGCTGCTAAGCCTGCAGCAAACCTTTACATTGAGGGAATAAAAGCAGTACGTGTGAATGAACACAAATACTTAGGCACTGTTATTGCTGACAAACTGAACTTTGCTCCCAATACAGACCTCATCATTAGAAATAGCACTCTCATATCTTCTGTCTTTAAAAACTCCGAAGTCCTCAGGTAAAATGTTTCAGAATGGCAGAATTTCTACTGAAGCTTTATTGGGATAATAATTTCTTTTTCTTACTTATGCTGGTGTAAAAGCCTGAATGTTAAAAAGTACTGACAAAAAACATAACGATAGCGTGACTGTGGGCTGTGTGAAGTATATCATCATGTTTGTCCGTGTGTCCCACGATACCTCCAAAACAGCAGAAGGCGCTGCTGTTTTGGAAACTGGGCAGAAATTTGATTTTTTGTGGAGGTGCCTTTCCCACAGCCAAACCGCTTCTCGGCCCGTTTTGGGGATAAGGAAAATCAGCGTTGGAGAGTTCCCAAAGGCCCAAACCCGCCCCCGGGCTGCAGCACATAGGACTGTGCGAGTCAAAACCCCCTAGCAGAGAGTCTAGTCGTCACTATGACTCAGCTTAAAGTGGAATTCCATGGTGGGAAAGCCCTTGGTCATACAGCCTTCCATTGCTGTTGCCCCAGCGTCTGGTTTTAAAAGACTGTGAAAAACCCCGGCAAGTAATTTCACACACCACACATACACCACACACACAAAAACACACAAATATTATTATTATATTTTTATATATATATTTTTATAATATATATTAAAAATATAACGGGAGAGAGAGGGGGAGAGAGAAGAGAGAGAGAGGAGAGAGAGGGGAGAGAGAGAGAGAGAGAGAGAGAGAGAGGGAGAGAGAGAGGGGAGGAAAAGTTCTTTCATTATACATCCCCTTTCCCCAAAAGGGAATGTAAAAAAAACACCAAAAAAAGACACCCCCAAAAAAAATACAGATCGCCTCAGCAGAAAAATAAAAAATCTTTCGACCTTCTGCATGTTATGACCCTTTAAAAGGGTTTTTTGTAAAAGTCATGAAGAAAAGGGCCCTTTTAAATGACTTAGGGTCCTTGTAAATCCTTAAGGAAATTCAGGTTTTTGTAAAAGTCATGGTGAAAAGGTCTTTTTAAAATGATTTGTGGTCTTGTAGTCCCTTAGAGGGCTTTAAGGTTTTTGTAAAAGTCATGATGGCAAAGGGCCTTTTAAAACTGACTTTATTTCTGGGTCCTTGTAAGTCCTCTGAAAGTTCCTTTCCTTTGCTTCATGGCCCTGCACCTGGAAACAAGCAGCATCGCTTGTTGGTTAGATCTGGATTGCCATGGGCTAGATCTAATTGCAGTGTCTTGAGTTGACCCCGTTCACGATGCACTGCTAGTACCAGTGCTGCCACAGACACTGAGAGTGAGGTGCTTGGCAACTAGATCTACTTTTCGTTAGAGCACATGCAGAGGAAGAAGTCAAACTTAAAAATAAAAAGTACATTTGATCTGACGCATGTCTTGATCTTGTCTCTCATGTTTAAAAATGGTTCTCTCTGTTTTGGAATGCTGCCTAAGACCACTTCCTGTCAGTAATTTAAGCTCTGATGAACCCCCCACAAAAAGCAGTGTGCAAGTATGCTTTTCATGAGATCTGTTCTAATTCACTCGCTGTAATCCTTTGCAGTTCAACCATGTATCCTGGCATGTCCCTGGCATTTTGATTTCAGAGAAGCAGTTAACTAGTATTACCTTCTGTCTGCACATACATTAGACACTGAAGAGCAACAAAGAGTTTCAACTTCGAATGCTGAGAACATGCAGCATTTACAACAATTACTGTTGGACGCCATTCATTAAGTTAGCAAGTTCTCCATCTCCACCCTTTAAAGACCTCTTGTGTTAATCGAATATATCAAAGAAGCTTCCTTTTCTTACTTTTGTACATTTTGCTTTCTGAGTGTGAAATGAGCAGTTAGGAGAGAGATGAGATGAGAGAGAGAGAGAGATGATAGAGGAGAGAGAGAAGAGTGAGAGAGACGAGAGAGAGAGTTTTGAAAGAAAATAATACACTCCCCCTACACTGTGTCATTCAGCCCCCCTCAGCTAAACACTACTCAATGCCACAACTTTGACTCAACCGAAATCTAACCTCAATGCCCCACACTTTGACCTCAGCTTATTCTGCCTCAATGCCACTCTATGACCTCACCTAATATCTGCCTCAATGCCACAGGGGTCCTGGCCCGGCCAGCCGGCCACCCAGCCTTGCGCACACTATGACATCACCTAAATCTGCCTCATTATTGCCACACTATGACCTCACCTAAATCTGCCTCAATGCCACACTATGCCTCAACCTAATCTGCCTCAATGCCACACTTTGACCTCACCTTAAAATTACCTCAATGCCACACTTTGACTCACCTAATCTACCTCAATGCCACACTATGACCTCAGCTAATCTGCCTCAATGCCACACATGTCCTCACCTAAATCTGCTCAATGCACAGGGCCACCAACTATGAACTCACCTAAATCTACCTCAATGCCACACTATGACCTCACCTAAATCTACCTCAATTCCACACTATGACCTCACCTAAATCTGCCTCAATGCCACACTATGACCTCACCTAAATCTACCTCAATGCCACAGGGGCCACACTATGACCTCACCTAAATCTACCTCAATGCCACACTATGACCTCACCTAAATCTGCCTCAATGCCACACTATGACCTCACCTAAATCTACCTCAGCCACACGACGACAACACCTAAATCTGCCTCAATGCCACCACTATGACCTCACTTAATTCCTCTTACCCTCAATGCACACTATGACCTCACCTAAATCTACCTCAATGCCACACTACGACCTCATCTGCCAGCTTTACAGCTGAGTGTCTGCACTTTGTCCAAACTTGTCAGAACCCCTCTCTTCAGTTCCACGCTCATCACTTGGTGACCAGAGTGCCACAGATGATCCCTTTCCCCTATCACTGGCTATACAACCTCTCTCTTCAACTCTGAAAAGGATGCACACTGATCCCTATATGACAATAGTCATCTTATCTCAACTGCTCCTGTAACTCCCTCCAGGGTCGTAAGGGCACTGCAGTGACGAACTTTGCACAGGTGGCGGCACATTGCGGCGGTTTGTGAGCGAGCGGTACTGGTTGTGGAGATAGCTCCACCGGGTCCATTCGTGTGACGGTGAGGTCTGCCCCATTCTCTGTCTTCCGGACCCTGCCTCACCTTCTATTCTCCTGCACCTGTTCTCTGCAGTATGGTCTGGAGAGTCCCATCTGATCTAACATGTCACATGCCCGTACCATTGAGCTTCCAGTGTTTCCTGACTGTGGTCAGCAGGTCTTCGTACGTGGTTTACTTGGTTGGTTGATGGTTTGTTTGGACTTCTTCGTTGGTATGTGGTCGTGTTGGAATGCCAAGGAGTATTCTGAGGAATCCTCATCTCCAAACTGGATCTTCCTTTGTAGTTCTGCAGTCAATGTCCAGGATTCGCATGCTGCAGATGTATTGGAGATGACCTGTGCATTGCAGTAGCTCTGACATTGGTACTGAGAGAGTGTTCGGCATTCCTGATGGTCTTGAGCTCGCCATTGCTACTGCTGTTGTGCAGCTTAGCGGGGATTTGCCTTCGTTGACCTTCTTTTAATAATAATAGCTCAAGTTATTGAAAGTGATCTACAAACTCAGTTCTTTTTCCACTGATGTGATCTGGTAGTGATTGGATTGGGCACTTTTGTATGAATTTTGTCTTCTCGGGCACTGAACTCCATGCCTATCTAGAGGGATTTTTTGTTCTGGTGGTCCACTTGGTTGGCTGGTTCTGTTTGTTTCCTGCCAGGTCTGTCGTTGTCTCAGCAAACCTGAGGTTGTGATTATCGCCCTCCAATACTGACTGTGATCTCCTAAGGTATCAGTCATTATGCGCTCAGGAAGACAATTGAACAGTGTCGGCGGTAGGAGACAGCCATGACGGGCTCTCTGAGGTATAGAAACCATTCTCAAACAGTGTCTTGGACAGCAACTGCATGGTGGCTTTTGTTTATATAACTATTTGATCGTCTGGATGATCTTTGCCATGCTGTACTTCTTCATTGTGCCCATTTTATACGTCATGCCATACACGGTCAAACGCCTTTTGATGTCTACTGAGACGTGTACAGTCTTCTGTTGGTGCTGGCTGTATTTCTCAACAGAACTTGCAGGTTGCATATCTGTTCTGTGGTACTTCTGTTTGGGCGAAAGCCTGCCTGTTCTTTGGCGACGATCTCTTCAGCCTGTGGCTTTAGTCTGTTCAATGACTTTAACATTACCGGCATGGCTTATGAGGCTGATCGTTCGATAGCTCTGGCATTGCTTTTACATTGCCTGTTTGGGAAGCATCATGATGAGTGTTTGGGTCCAAGGTGTTGGCCTCTCTCCAGTCTGCCAGATCTTGTTGCAAATTCTTGTGAGGAATCTATCACTGTTGTCCCCCATGTTTGATCAGCTCTGCTGGAATGTTGTCAATGCCTGCAGCTTTCCCATTTTTCAGTGATTTCTTCACGAAGTATAGGGAAGTCATCCTATGACAAAGTACTGACTTGTAAGTACGTGGGGTCCACCTTGTGTCTGATGGTTGTTACAGCTCTGAACAGTATTCCGCCCCATTCTGTTAATGGATATTGTTCTTCAGTGAGGCATTTCTATCATCCTTGTCCTCGTTGTTTGTTGACTTTGTCTCCTTCTGGTCTGTGAAGCTCTTTTGCAGTGTGGTAGGCTCTTCTGCTGTTGTGCTTTGACACATTTTCTTCGATATCTGAGCATTTGTTCTCTGTCCATTCTTCTTTGCGTTTTCATGTCGTTCTTGTTCTTGATGTGATCTCTCTGTATTGCCCTGCTCCTGTTGTGTACTTGATACTCTTCAGTTCACTTCATTTAGCACACATGTCCAGGATTGTATCTAATATTATTGAACTTTCTCTAGACAAAAACACTGTGGATGATAATCAGAAGTAGTCCTCTCCTCTCTCACCCCCTTTCAATCTCAGCTATACTGGGTTTTTTGCCTGCATGAGAGGGTTCAACACTTTTGTTTAAGGTGGGACATGGGGGTCGAACTGGTGACATTTTGTTTACAAGCTCATGTTCGAAGTTGTACCGTATATTGAAAGGGCTTCACTTGTACAGCCTACAAATTCATCAGTTACTCAGTTTTATACCCGGTTGCCATGGAAACAATCTAATATGGCCACCAAAACTAAATGTTTCAAACTTTCACATCTTTCTTATCTAATAAGTAAGAAAAACCTGTTTCTACTGACATGGTTTTACAACCTATATTCTTTAAAAAAACACAGAAGAGGATCTCCATTACTTGCATATAGGTAAAGGAGGTAAAAAGGAGTTCCCATAACCTATAAGGTCGTTAGGAAGCGAGGCGTCAGAGACCTTCTCTTCTCTAGGGCCTGCATATTGAGGGCGGCGCCTATCTCCTCTCCCTCGCTGCTTTACCTTCCCTGACCCTAAAGAGGGCAGTTACCCATTTACAGCTGGGTGAACTGGGGGAACTGTACTGAAGCCAAGGCTCGCAAACGGTCACCCATTCAACTGGTAACCACGCTCGATGCTGCTTAACTTGGCTGGGGGAAAGCGAGTGCTCCGACCACTGAGCTATCCCGTCCCCTTTCTTGCATATAGCACTTAAAAAAACAAATATGCATTTTAATTTGGTATTACCGTAAGATGGTTCTCCCAATACTGTATGTGTCTTTTCAGTGTAACAAGATTTGAAAGATTCCTTTTTCGCTTTGAAATCATCCCTGCGAGATGGTCTGCTTTAAGTACGAAGTGCAGATGACGGTATGTTATGTATGCACAGCCCTTCCTTAGGTTGACCTGGTGTGTGTGTGTGTGTGGTGTGTGTGTTGTGTGTGTGTGTGTGTGTGTGTGTGTGTGTGTGTGTGTGTGTGTGTGTGTGTGGATTTAGATAGATAGACAGATACACACACATATATATCAGCAGCATGTGTCAATTGTCTCCCTCCAGTTTTCTGCCCCTGGTCTGACTGCTTAGTGACTGCACTGTGTTAGCAAAAGCCTACTTACTGTCCAGGTTTCGGGCGGTTGGTTGGAGATGAGACGACCATTGTAACTTGGCTAAACCTGATTTTTCTCCTCCTATTTGGCCTCTGTGATTCAGAGGCCCACGATGATTATATCCAGTGTGCCCCTTTACATGATGGACAGTGTCTATCAGTGTATCTGATCTAGTCACAGGTGACGGTTCTAAAGTCATGATGGACAGCCGTCTATCAGTGTCATCTGACTTGTCACCAGGTGACGGTTAAAAGTCATGAGACAGTGTCAATCAGTGACATCTGACGAAGTCACCAGGTGACAGAAAAGTCATGATGACATGGTTATCAGTGACATCTGACATAGTCACCAGGTGACGGTAAAGTCATGATGACAGTGTCTATCAGTGACATCTGACCTAGTCACCAGGTGACAGCAAAGTCATGATGACAGTGTCTATCAGTGACATCTGACCTAGTCACCAGGTGATGGTAAAGTCATCATGACAGTGTCTATCAGTGACATCTGACCTAGTCACCAGGTGACGGTAAAGTCATGATGACAGTGACTATCAGTGACATCACAAGGTGATGGTGAAGGCATGACTACCATGTCTGCCTGTGTCATCTTACCTTGCTACAAGTTTTATGAAACGTTCCTCTGTCATACAGGGGTCAGGCCCAGCTGAGTGCAGCTGCCGCCACCAGTCATCAGCCCGTTCCAGGTCGTCCTGACAGAGGCAATGACGTACAGCCTGGCTGATGTCTTTGGGCACGCCAAGAACCTGACATAGCTCCTGCACATCACAGTCACTGATATGACATCCCTCACGTCAGACACAGACAACATGTAAATACAGTCAGAAGATGCTCCAGACACTGACAACATGTAAACACAGTCAGAAGATGCTCCAGACACTGACAACATGTAAGCACAGTCAGAAGATGCTCCAGACACTGACAACATGTAAACACAGTCAGAAGATGCTCCAGACACTGACAACATGTAAACACAGTCAGAAGATGCTTCAGACACAGACAACATGTAGACACAGTCAGAAGATGCTCCAGACACTGACAACATGTAAACACAGAAGATTCTCCAGCCACTGACAACATGTAAACACAGTCAGAAGATGCTGCTGCCACTGACAACATCTAAACACAGTCCGAATTTGCTCCAGACACAGACAACATGTAAACACAGTCAGAAGATGCTTCAAGACACTTGACAAATGTAAACACAGTAGAAGGTGCTCCAGACATGACAAAATGTAACACAGTCAGAAGGGTGCTCCGACACTGAACCAGCATGTAAACCCAGCAGAGATGCTGCTGCCACTGACAACATGTAAAACACGGCTGCTGCACTCAGGCCACACACAAAATGGCGTTGTTGTGGAGCAGGCTTCTTGTGTGACACTTGGGAGGTCACAAGACCTATGAACCCCACTCATCATTGCCACTTGGGATCACGTGACATTGTAAGGGACCACAAGGATGAGATGTTTGTGTTTAGACTGGTTTGGGTGGTCGGTGGTCTAGAGGTAACACATCTGCCTACAAAGGAAAAATTCCGGCTCCGGAAGTGTGTGGTGGTTTGCTCGCCGTTTGAGACCGAAACTTTTCCCATCATAAGACCACCTGGAGTGAAGGTTTTGGTGCTAGTTTTTCAGATGAGACGATATAAAACTGAGGTCCTCCCGCGTATTACACATTAATTATATAGCTCATGTAAAGAAACCCACCGGCAACATAAGAGTTGCCACTGGCAAAATCATGTAGAAAAAGCCATCTGAAATGGAAACACAAATACAGTTGCAGACAGGAAAAAAGTAATGGGTGACGCTGCTCTTGTGGCGAAGTGATATCTCGGAGAGAGCGGCAGCCCGAAATTTAACGTTATCTGCTGTGATTTAAAAATGGTTGTACAATGAAATAGAGAAGTTAATTACTGCGCGATATGGAGTTTTTTTTCCTCTTTAAACGAAAGTCCGGCCATAAAGCTAATAGGATCTGAGCCCTGGCCTCAGAACGTTTCCGCCAACCATTTTGAAATTTGAACACATTTGAATGAAGGTTGTGGGCTTTTGTTAACATCCGAGCTGCACAGCCAAGTCCCTGCCACGCACAGAAAAGGGAGCAGGCATGGCATGTTTTACAGCAAAGATGCACACCGTCATTGGGGATCAGGATGCCATGGCTTTGTTGTCTCTGGATGAAATACCAAGGCCATCTCAGATCAAAGTTGAAACTGGCTGACCCATTCTGTGGTAAACGGCAAACCAAACAAACCCATGCCAAGCAGGTCTGTTGAGGTCTGAGCGAGGCAGAAGTGGCAAAGACGACCCAGCTGCTCTGGATCATAAGAGCGAAGAAGCAGCCCAGCCAAAGGACAAGGCTGGACACAGGCACAGGGCTGCAGACAGGCCACCGATAACAGTCAAGCCCGCTTTCATCCACGTCAAAACTAAAATAACCATGACATGAGTCACTTCTCCACTGATGCAAAAACAAACAACACCCAATCACAAGACAAAAAAAAACAACGTGGGTCCACAAATCCGGATTGCAAATCAGGAATATTATGGCAATGTTGCCAAGATCCAGTGACAAAGAGCAGAGATCAGTGGACAGAGACTGGGCGATGGTAGGGTGTGAAGGTCTGTTGTACACACCGACCACAGCACAGGACCTGCAGCCAACAGCAGTCTGTCTTTTTTCTTTCTTTCTCTGAACAGTCAGTGGATGTATGGAGGTGCAGGTGCAGTAGTTAGAATCAGTAGATCTACAAGAAAACAAACACATCTTACAGGGTTTGTTCCTAGTTGCCAGGACAGCAGTGGTTAGGGCTTTAGGCTAGGGTCTGCAAGTTGGGGGCTCGATCTCATAAGAGTGGCAGGGTTGTCTTTTTGTGGCGTACGTGTGTGTGAGTTGTGTTGTTGTTGTTGTTGTTGTTGTTGTGTATGTTGTTGTTGGGTTGATGATGATGATGATGTGTTTTTTAAAAAAAATTAATTATGTTTTAAAGCTGGCCAGGTCCTACCCAGAGTAAGTTTGCTACTGGCTCACTGGGAAGACTTAGACCACATCGTCGAGCTCCATCCACTTTAAGGATGGACCTTTGAGATCCTTGCTCAAACAACCTGACCAACACTGCGGATGTCTGTATCTCTCGGGCCTGATTGACACCAGGGATATAATTACCATGGTGGCAAGAGTAGAGTGCACCCCTGTCAAACAGTCTCAAAGCACTGGCACTTCCACAGCAGCATCGTTTCATATCACCATAATCGTCATGCAATTAAAGGAAAAACTTCGTCACCTTCGTTTCTTCAACACTTTTGTGCTTGGGATGGGTTTGCGTCAAGTAGTAAGCGGCAGTTCACAGGGGGAGGTTGGTGAGGGGTGTTTGGGGGGGGTCGCCACCTGGGTGGGTGTTCCCTTAGTGAGGCTCTCACGACTAAGCGCCCTTGTTGTCAGTAGGGGGCTGAGAAGGTTTGTTTGCCGCTGGGTGTGTTAGCTGAGAGCAGTCATAAGACACCTCCTTAAGTGCACTGTCAGCTTGAACAAGCTTGCGTGTGGCTGGGTGAAGAGGTGGGGAATGAGCGACGTAGGAGAAACAAGACAAGGAACGGCACAGACAATGAGGCAGCAAAACATGTAAAACAAAGCTCAACAAAAACAAACCGGAATGCAACAACAGCAGCAAACGAAAAACGTTATGAAAACAAAATCAAAATGATACTATGGACAAGATGTTCAAGACATCAGCGGACGTAACCAAAGGCGAAAGTGTGGTCAGCAAAACATACACCTTTAGAAGAGGACAGCGTGCAGGATTGGAGCTCAGCAGTTGTACACCTGTCAGATTATTAATGAGTTATCTCAACAATGTGACACATGTAAAATAAATGTAACGTATACATAACTTCAGCACTATGACGCCTGTCAAAATATGTATAACATAAACTAAATAGGTATATCACCTTTCCGATTTATGCATAACGTAAACTCTGCAAGTCTGGACTTCTGTTATAATATGAATGATATCACTCAGCAATCTGAATGTATAATATTGAATGATATCAACTCACTAGTCAGACACCTGTATAATAATTGAATGATATCCACGCAGAATCTGACACCTGTCTAATAAAGGATGATATCAACTCACTAGTCTGACACATGTATATTAATGAATGATATCCACGCAGCTATCTGACACCTGTCAAATAATGGATGAGATCACCTCACTAGTCTGACACCTGTCAAAGAATGGATGATATCAAACTGACCAGACTGACACTGTCTAATAAGGATGTTATCAACTCACAGTCTCGACACCTGTCAAATAATGGATGATATGAATGACCAGCCGAAACCTTGTCAAAATAATGGATGATATAATCTGCCAGCCTGACACTGTCAAAAAATGGATGATATTCAACTCATTAGGTTCTGCACCTGTAAATAATGGATGATATGAACTGACCAGCTGACACTGTCAAATAATGGATGATATTCAACTGACAGCCTGACCACCTGTCAAATAATGGATGATATCAACTGGACCAGCCTGGACAGTGTATAATAATGGATGATATTCAAACTCAACTGTACGACACTGTTCTCAAACAGCTCAACAGGTCACCTTCATCCCAATGATCTCCGTTCCTCACTTTTCAATCTGCCTATCGCTCCAACCTCAAGCACCGGAACACCTAGTCCACAATTTAGATACACTTCTAGTTGCTTCTGATGCAGGAAAAATCTCCCTCCTCTCTATTCTTGCTTATCATCATCCTTCGACACTATAGAACTCTCAATTCTTTCTCGCCTCAAAACATTTTACGTTTGGTATTTAAGGAACAGCACTCCACCTGGTTTACTTTAATACCTCAATTAGGACGATTCCAGAGAAGTTATTGTAAACAAAAATTCAATCAAACCCGTCAAAATGGAACGGGAGTCTCAAGGGACAGGCCCTGGCCCTGTTCTCTTTACTCTCTTCACTGCTCCTCTCTCACATATAATAAATACACCACATTGATCAGCATTTCATATGCCGATGATACTCAGTAAAAAAACCCTTCAGAAACAGTGATACTGTTGAATAATTGCATTCCCTCCCTGACAAATATGTCCTACTGCCCTTTCAAAGACATTCAAAAACTGGATGACTCAGAACAAGTTACAACTTAATTGCTGACATCCCGTATCAAACATGGTGGAAGCTCATTCTACAGATCTTTCTAAAGGAGATTTTGTGACAACAAAAACAGGTATATGACCGATCCAGAAGCATGGGGTCAGTATTGCCGACAGGTCCTCTCACGGACTGCCAAAGACACCAGAAAGACAAGCTCAAGCCTCAAAAGACAATCGGCGACAATCAACGAACCAAGTGACAACCAGCTGTGCAGTCCTGCAAACCCATGTTGAAGTGGACAGCTCTTGCCACTTACTGATACGCGTCATCTTCAACATCTGTTGCTGTGAGTTCTTATTGGGATCTAAATCTGTAATCATGAATTATGGGAACCATTGCCAACTCTAGTAAACAATGGTATGTAACAAAATGATACAATCAAAAAAATATTATGTCAACAAAAAGTAAACCAGACTGCAAAGCAGGAAGAAAATACTACAGGAAAGCAGAAAAGTCTCACCCTGTCTCTTATGCGATTACTGTAAAGACAATCAGGCATCACTCGACCCTCACCAAAGCATTGGGCAGGGTGAGAGCAGGTGTGGTTGATCATAAGAGAAAAGAAAACAAAAACAGGAAGAAAAGCAAAAAGTAGCCTCAAAAATGTCGTCAAAGGTTTGGAAACGATCAATGACGCCAAAATGAGGAAAAGAGGGGAAAATCGCCTTCCAATCGGGGCCCTGCCAGATCAAGGAACCGTACTCAGACTCGCGTCCTCATCTTGCACATTGCACAATGAACAAATATAAAACCCAACACCATTGGCTCTGCGTATGGCCCCCAAGTAGCATGAAAATGCCTTTCTAACAACAACATCAGAAAGTGGCGGAAGATGCTAGATAGGAGCTAGAACCTGGCCCTGACTGTGTCCTGCTGCATACTGCATCAACGGACATCATAGGGAAGGATCCTGCCACATGTGGCAAAGCCATGGCGGCGGCTTGTAAAGGCGGTTCAGGGAAACCTTCCCAAGACTAATGTTGTATGCAGGCAGGGGGATCCCGTTCAAAACAACAACTCCTGGAAAGCAAGACGGGTGGTCTACAACGGCCCATGCATATCCGAAAACCGTGAATAACAAAATAAAACGTTTCTAACCTGGTTCATTGAGAACAATTGTCCATTCAACACATCAAGATGACATCATTCATTTAAATTATACGTGCTGCATGACGTTGCCAGAACCTTGGACGCCACTTGAATCACTGTTTGGAATGGCCACAAGGGAAGACAGGGACGCGGGTGTGGGGGGGGAGGTGGGGTGTCGGCGCCAGCAACACGCCCTTTAACGGCAATCTTTGGGCTCAACAGACCTCATCACCTGCAGCCAACTTAAGGTGGGTGATAGCGATGTATCCTCACCAACCTACCATGGGCGTCTCCATTAATTACATTAATGGTTCATCCACTGCCTCACATACTACACGCATGCACGCACATACGCACGCAAATCCAGGCAGTCCATGACTTTTCAAGCCAGGGTTTGTTTGGTTTCTGGTTTGGGGGTTATTTTTTCCCTTGTTCACTACTTAGTATTCCTGTCTTATTCTACCGTTGACTTCCGTTCTTTTATTGTTTGCAATACTGACTTCATCGTGTGTTTTTATAAATTATGTTGGATATCCAGCTTGCGTGTCGTCCCTGCCTCCTTGCTCCTTCCACCATTCCTGCAGGACTGTCTTTGACAGGCTGTTATGCCTTGTTGTGTGGCCAAACCACTTCAGTTTCCTCCGTTTGACTGTATCTAGCAATGGTTCTTGTTTGCCAGCCAGTGCCTCGATCTGCTGCCAGACGTAGTCATTGGTTTTGCGGTCTCTGTATGATGTTCAGGATCCGCCTGAGGCACTTCACTACAAGGCTTGAATGCGACGTTCTAAATCGGCAGTAAGTGTCCATGCTTCACAGCTGTACAAGGCAATGGATGTGACGAGTGCCTTGTAGAGTCTGACCTTAGTGTGGGTTCTGATGTTGTGGTTTCTCCACACTTTCGCCAGTTTAGTCATGGAGGAGAGTGCCACAGCAAGTCTGATCTTCACCTCTTGTGTGCTCGTGCCTTCTTTGGTGATGACTGCTCCAAGGTACTTGAAAGTTTCCACCTCCTCTAGTGTCTCGCCACTCATCTTGATGCTGGTGGGAGTGGTCGGTGTGGTACTGTTCACTAGGATCTTGCTCTTTTCCGTGCTGATCTCCATACCGTGGGCATTGGCTAATGTTTCCAGTCTGGTGGTGAGATCCTGGAGTTCTTCTTCACTGCGGCCCATGAGATCAATATCGTCTGCGAATCGAAGATTGCAGACTGGCCTTCCTCCTATTGTGATTGTGGTCTTGAAGTCAAGGAGGGCCTCCTGCATGAGTTCTCCAGGAACACGTTGAAAAGAACGGGGGATAGCGGGCAGCCTTGTCGAACTCCAACTGAAGTCCGGAAGAACTCCCCGATTTCTCCACCCATGAGGACTGCACTGTGGGAGCTGTCATTACAGCGCCTGGATGACTTGAATCAGGTCCTCGTCGAAGCTATAGTCTCTCATGACTTGCCACAGAGCTTCTTGCCACAACTCGGTCGAAGGCCTTCTTGAAGTCAATGAAGTTGTTGTAGAGCTGTAGCTGATGTTGGAGATGCTTCTCTATGAGCATTCTGATGTTGAAGATCTGCTCGACAGTGCTTCGACCTGGTCTGAATCCTGCCTGTTCTTCTGATAGGATTTCTTCTGCTTGTGGTTTCAGTCTGTTCAAGGCAATGCGTAGCATAACTTTGCTTGGATGGCTTATCAGACTGATTGTTCTGTAATTTTGGCACTTCTTCAGGTCTCCTTTCTTTGGAAGTGGAACTATGATGGATTGGGTCCACTGTTCAGGCCACTCTTTGCTGGTCCAGATGCGTTGGCAGATGATTGTTAATGCCTTGATCATCTCTGGGCCTCCGTTCTTGATGAGCTCAGCCGGGATGTTGTCAATCCCTGGTGACTTGCCTCCTTTCAGGGATCTTACTGCTTCTTCTACCTCTTCCTCCAGCACCTGTGTGCTTTCAGGATCTGATGGTTTGGGATCTTGCTCGTGAAGTTTGTTCGGATCAGCCTTCAGCTTGTAGTTGTACAGGTCTCTGCAATATTCTGTCCATCTCTTCATGATAGTGGCGCTCTCTGTAAGGACTGACCCCTCTTTGTCTTCAATAACGGAGGTCTTTGGCTGCTGGGACTTGGTTAGTACCTTGATGGTCTGGTACGCCTCTTTGCTGTCTCCTTTCGCCATTGCCTTCTCAACCTTGAGCATTGTTTGACATCCAGTTTCCCATGGCCTCAGTCATCTTCTTCTTGATTGACCTGTTGACTGTTCTATACTCTTCGGCCGTTTTCTGGTTTTTGTTCTTCACTGGCTTTAGCTCCCTACGTTGGTCGCACAGGTCCAGGATATCGTTGGTAACCCACGGTTGGTTCTTTTTCCTCTCTTTCCAAGGATCTCCAGCGCTGTCTCCTGAATGGTCTTGCTGAAGGTCTCAGTGAGGTTGTTGATGTTATCTTGGAGGAAATTCAATGCTGAAATCTGCCCCCTATCTTAGCTTTAAAGATTTCAGCGACTTCGGGGTCCTTCAGCTTTTCCATGTTGAACCGCAAACGGGATTTCTCTTCTGGTTTTTGGTCTTCAGCTTGATCTGTAGGGTCATGAGTACCATGTCGTGGTCACTGCCAATATCAGCGCCAGGGAAACTTCTTGTCTGGGCTTTGTTGATGCTCGACTTAAATCGTTTGGGGGCCAAGATGTAGTCAATCTGGTTATGTGTCTTTCCATTTGGTGAGTGCCACGTCGTTCTTCTTGATGTCTTGTGGGGGTATAAGGTGTTGCGACAGTAAGATTGTGGCTGCTTGCGAATTCCCAAAAATCTGAGACCTCTATCATTAGTTTCGTCCACGCCAAAACGGCCTACTGTCCCTGGCCATTGGTCATAAGCGTCAGGTCCGATCTTGGCATTCCAGTCGCCCTGGATCACGAGAAAGTCCTTCTTTGGAGTTGATTTGATGGCGCTCTCCAAATCTCGTAGAAACACTCGATTGCTACTATCAGTTAACGGCGTATTAGTGCAATTCGAAAGTACCGTCCACCGATGCAACACCAAACTTGTCAATTCTCTCATTCTTTCACGTCTGGACTATTGCAATTCTCTGTTGTCTGAGCCTGCCAGCATCATCTATCCACTCCCTTCAACGTATACAAAACCCAGCAGCTCGACTAGTTCTCAGAAATAAAAATCGGAGCACATTTACCCCTCTCTTGCATCTCTCCACTGGCTGCCTTGCCACAGAGAGTAGAATATAAGATCAGTACCCTCTTTACAATGTCTCCACAAACTGCAACCCTCCTACCTCTGTGAATGTCTTTAAACCTGTACACTCCTTCACGGTTTCCCTCCGCTCTGCTGCAGATACCTTGTGCCTACGAATACTAGATTCAACTCATCTACGTTGGCTCGCCGCCTTTCTCTATTTCGGATCCATCAACCTGAATGCTCCCTACTCTCTTCGCCAGAAGCCTAGCTATGACACTTTGAAATCAAGCCTGGCAAATCATATTTATTTCAAACCTAAGATTTCCCCCTCCTGTCTCATATCAGAACTATCCCCACCCTTCACAAACCTATGTCCTTCACCCTGCTAAAGTATATGACCTGTGTGTGTGTGTGTGGTGTGTGTGGTGCGTCGTTTATGGTGTGTGTGTGTGAGTTGTGTGTGTGGTGCGTGCTGTGGTGTGTGTGGTGTGCTTTTGAAAAACATTTGACTATTGCAATTTTATTTCATAGATTTGGTCTGCAGTACCATGTTTGTAATATCTGTTTGAACTATTGATTATTTGTCATTGGTTTTATGACTAAGATTAGGTCGAATTCATGCGCTATGATTTGTCTTTGCAAGATATTGCGCTATATAAGTCCATTATTATATTAGTTATTATTTATTATTATTATTTATATTGATTTTATTATTATTATTATTATTATTTAAAATTACCATGGTGGCAAGAGTAGAGTGCACCCCTGTCAAACAGTCTCAAAGCACTGGCACTTCCACAGCAGCATCGTTTCATATCACCATTAATCGTCATGCAATAAAGGAAACTCGTCACCTTCAGTTTCTCACACTTTTGTGCCTGTGATGGGTTTGCGTCAAAGTAAGCGGCAGTTCACAGGGGGAGGTTGTTATGGGTGTTTGGGGGTCGCCACCTGAGGTGGGTGTCTCCCTCATGAGCTCTACGACTTAAGCTTGCCGTTGTTGCAGTACATAGCTGATGGCGTCTGAATGGTGTTGCGCTGTGGTGTGTTAATTAGAGCAGTCACTACTGAACACAACCATAGTGACCCTGCAGCCTGACAAGCTTGAGTGTGCTGGGTAAGAGGTTGCGAATGACGACTAGGAGCAACAAGAACAGGAACACTACAGACATTGATGGTAGCAAAAACATGTAAAAACCAAAAGCTAAACAAAACAGAAAGCAACCACAGCAGCAAACGAAACGTAATGAAAACAAAACAAAATGAAACTTTGACAACGTGTATCAAAGACATCAGGGAGACGTATCCAAAGGCGAAAGCTGTGGTCAGCAAAACTACACCTTTAAAGAAGACAGCGTGCATGATAGGAGTCAGCAGTTGTAACCTGTCAGATATAAATGAATAAACTCAACAAATATGGCACATGTAAAATAATGTAAACGTATAACATAACTCAGCACTATGACGCCTGTCAAATAATGTATAACATAAACTAAATAGGTATATCACCTTTCGAATTATGCATAACGTAAACTCTGCAGTCTGACACCTGTATAATAATGAATTATATCCACTCAGCAATCTGACACCTGTCTAATAATGAATGATATCAACTCACTAGTCTGACACCTGTATAATAAAGAATTTCACACATTGAATTAATATGATGATACAACCACTAGTCTGACACCTGTATAAAATGATGATACCACGCAGCAATCTGACACCTGTCAAATAATGGATGATATCAACTCACTAGTCTGACACCTGTCAAATAATGGATAATCATAAGTGAAACTGTCAATAATGATGATCACTGACCAACTGACACCTGTCAAATAATGGATGAATCAACACGCAGTCTGACACCTGTCAATAATGAATGATACAACTGCACAGCCTGACACCTGTCATAATGGATGATCCAACTCACACCTGACACACTGTCAAATAATGGATTGATATCAACTGACCAGCCTGCCCACCGTCAAATAATGGATGATATCCACTACCAGCCTGACACCTGTCAAATAATGGATGATATCCACTGACCACCTGACACCTGTCAAATAATGGATGATATCCAACTGACCAGCCTGACACCTGTCAAATAATGGATGATATCAACTGACCAGTCTGACACCTGTCAAATAATGGATGATATCAACTCAACTGTCCGACACTGTTCTAAAACAGCTCAACAGTCACCTTCATCCCAATGATCTCCTTCCTCCTTTTCAATCTGCCTATCGCTCCAACCACAGCACCGAAACCACCCTAGTCCACACTTTAGATACACTTCTAGTTGCTTCTGATGCAGGAAAAATCTCCCTCTTCTCTCTTCTTGACTTATCTGCATCCTTCGACACTATAGATCACTCAATTCTTTCTCGCCTCCAAAATACGTTTGGTATTAAAGGCACAGCACTCACCTGGTTTACTTAATACCTCATAGACCGATTCCAGAGAGTTATTGTAAACAAAATTCAATCAAAACCCGTCAAAATGGAATGTGGAGTCTCACAGGGATCAGCCCTGGGCCCTGTTCTCTTTACTCTCTACACTGCTCCACTCTCACATATAATAAATAACCACCATATTGATCAGCATTTCTATGCCGATGATACTCAGCTTCAGAGCAGTGATACTGTTGAAAACTTGCCTTCCCTCCTGAGAAATATGTCCTACTGCCTTCAAGACATTCAAAACTGGATGACTCAGAACAAGTTACAACTTAATGCTGACATCCCGTATCAACATGGTGGAAAGCTCATTCTACTGATCTTTCTAAAGGAAATTTTGTGACAACAAACAGTCATATGACCAGAACCAGAAGCATGGGGTAAGTATTGCCGACAGGTCCTCTCACGGCTGCCAAGACACCCAGAAAAAGACAAGCTCAAGCCTCAAAAAGACAAACGGCGACAAATCGACGAACCAAGTGACAACCAGCTGTGCAGTCCAGCAAACCCTTGAAGTGGACGGCTCTTGCCACTTACTGAACGCGTCATCTTCACCATCTGTTGCAGTGAGTTCCATATTGGATCTAAAATCCGTAATAATGAATTTATGCGAACCCATTGCAAATCTAGAAACAACGGTATGTAAACAAAATGATACAATCAAAAAACTATTATGTCAACAAAAAGTAAACCAGACTGCAAAGCAGGAAGATAATACTACAGAAAGCAGAAAGTCTCACCCTGTCTCTTATGCTGATACTGTAAAGACAAATCCAGGCATCACTCGACCCTCCCCAAAAGCATTGGGCAGTGTGAGAGCAGGGTGGGATGATCATAAAGAAAAAGAAAACAAAAACAGAAGAAAAGCAAAAGTAGACTCAAAACATGACGTCAAAGGTGGAAACGATCAATGACGCAAAATGAGGAAAAGAGGAAATCGCCTTCCAATCGGGCCCCTGCCCAGATCAAAGGAACCGACTCAGACTCGCGTCCTCATCTTGCGGATTCCACAATGAACAAAATAAACCCAACACCATTAACTCTGTGGTATGGCCCCCAAGTAGCATGAAAAAAGCCTAATCTATCAACAGCATCAAGAAAGTGGCGGAAGAAGCTAGCTAGGAGCTAGAACCTGCCCCAGACTGTGTCCTGCTGCATACTGGCATCAACGACATCAAAGGGAAGGATCCTGCCACATGTGGCAAAGCCATGGCGGCGGCTGTAAAGGCTGTTCAGGAAACCTTCCCCAAGACTCATGTTGTATGCAGCAGGGGATCCCAGTCAAACAACAACTCCTGGAAGCAAGACCGGTGGTCTACAACGCCCATGCATACTCCGAAACCGTGAATAAAAACATCAAAAACGTTTCTCACCTGGTTCATGAGAACATTCGTCCATTCAAACACATTCAAGATGACATTCATTTAAATTATCACGTGCTGGCAACGTTGCCAGAACCTTGGGACGCCACTTGAATCAACTGTTTTGGGAATGGCCACAAGAAGACAGAGACGCAGGGGTGGGGGGGGGGGGGGTGTTCGGCGCCAGCAACACGCCCCTTTTAAACGCAATCTTGGCCAACAGACCTCATACCTGCAGCACTTAAGCTGTATCCCACCACTCCATGGGCGTTTCCATTTAATTACATTAATGCTTCATCCACTGCCACACATTAACGCATGCACGCCCCATACGTCACGCAAATTCATGGCGTCCATGACTTTTTCAACCGGGGTTTGGTTTGGTTTCTTGGTTTGGGGGTTATTTTTTTCCCTTGTTCACTACCTAGTATTCCTGCCCTTTTTCAAAACCGTTGACTTCCGATCTTTATTGTTTGCAATACTGGATTTTAATCGTTTTTTTTTTATATATTATGTCATTGATCTTTCCCAGGGATACTGTCATTAGCTCAGTTTTAATTGTTCTTATGATTGCGATATTATTAACCAAAATCAATTGGCAGTAACAGTGTGAAATTCAAGTTCTATACCATGGAAAAAAACCCACAAAAAAACGTGTCATGTCATTAAACAAGTTCTAGAGGTGTAAAATCTTGCAGTGAATGCTCGCAGCATAGCCACCAACTTTTTGGGGTTTTTTTTTAAATAATTTACTAAATTTTATTAGCACTTCAACCCCTGAATTGGGTAAAGCAAAAATGGCAAATTAACAAATTATCATTACCCACCAACAGTGTGACTGGATACAAATTCTATTGTAAAAATCTGCCATATATGTCAGGCAGGGTTTAGAGTATGATAAACTTGTGTTTCTCCTATTATGCAACATACAGCAGATATATATAAATAAGGGTTGCCCAGTCAAATTTAAAAAAAGATGACATATTAAATATAGTCATTGTATATTTACCTCAAGGTCCAAAAAAGACAACACTGACTGGTTTAAAAAACACAGACTTCAAAAAACATAAAGGGATTATTCTGGGCGATTTAAATTTATCATGCTCCTTTTGGGGATTCTGGTGCTCTACTATCCCCAGCAACCGTTTGGTAGAAAATATCGTGCATTCAAAGCTTTAAATTTATTAAATGATGGTAGAGTAACCAAATTTCCTGATGTTTCTAGTCATAAACCCAAGTGCAAATTGATTTAGCATTAATATCTCCAAGTTTAGCTATCAATTGCGTTTGGAATTTTTGAAGAGGATTGTTTTGGGAAAAGTGATCATTGTCCTATTACTTGTCATTTGAGGACATTGCAACTCAACCTAACACATTTTGAGGAAAAAATTTTCCTAAATTTCGATAAAAATTTGGCTGACTGGAGTTCTTTTCAATAATTTTCAGGCTACTGATATTGAAACGATTGAAGAGGATATGTAGATCAGTTTTATTCCAATTTTGTGGCAAAGCTCATAAAATGCAAACTGAGTTTTCTATTCCCCAAAAACAAAAGCAACAAGAATGAAAGCATTCGGGCAATAGAGGTGGACTAAAACATGTGAGATGCATTAAAACCAAAAAAGAACGATTCAAAATATGGTTAAAAGATCAATCCGGAAAAACTTTTTTTGTATGAATATCTAAAACTCAATTAAAAGAATAATTTGCTCATAGCAAAAAACAAGTATTGGAGAATTCTGTATAAATAAGTATCAGAATCCAGGGACTTACATAAAGTTTGGAAGAAAAATTACTGAAATAAAAAATGGATTTTAACTCCAACAAAAACCAATCAAATTTGAAAATAATAGATTTCCAAGCATAATTGAAAAAGCAGAAGCATTTGTTACGTTTTTTTAGATAATAGTTCATCATTAGAATAAAAATCAAATATCGAATTAGAAAAAGCAAAAAAATCAAACAAATTTTTCAGCATATAATGCTGATTATTTAAATGCCCCATTCAATATGATGAATTTAGTGAAACTTTAGATTCATTTACACATAACAAGACGGCTGTTGGTACTGATGGTATATTTATCAAAAGCTGGCCCATATGCCTTTAAAATGGAAAAGGCTACTCTTTTTTATTTTTCTAGAACGTTGGAAAAAGGCACTTTTAAAATCGGGGGCAGTCCCATTGTAGCCCCCAAACCTAAAGAAAGGGAAACTGCGGGCCGATAGATAGCTACAGGCCAATTGCTCTTACTTCTCATGTGGGTATCGTAATGGAAAAAATTATACATAAGCCTATGCTTCATTTTTGTGAAAAGAATAATGTGATCCCAACAAATCAGGCTGGTTTTCGAAAGGGAAGATGTACTTCTGACCACTTAGTTAAACTAACCCATCAAATTAAAAAGCACTTCTCCAAAAGAAAAAGTGTGTTAGCCACATTTTTTTTTAATGTGAAGAAAGCCTATGATAGAGTTTGTCATGATCAATTGCTACATAAATTAAAATACATTGGTATTAATGGCATATTATATAAATATCTGCAAACTTTCTTGTCGGATAGATCAATTTGCACTAAACTAGGTTCAGTGTACTCATCCTTGAAAGCTATCGACTTGGGTATACCACAGGGATCAGTACTTGCCCCTATCTTGTTTTCCATTCTTGTACATGATCTCCCTAGCTCTTTGTCATCTAATACTCAAGTTGTTCAGTATGCAGATGATATTGCTATTTGGATAAATACATCAGTTAGGAAAAAAAGAAAAAGAGAGTGATCAATTATGTTGAAAAAATATATCAGGAAGAATTACATAAGTTCTGTAGTTATATGAAAGAAAATAGATTAGAATTATCGGAAGAAAAAACGTGTCTTGTGCTTTTTAATAACGGTGACAACCCATTAAAATTACCAATCCTGAAATTAGAAGGAAGGGTGCTTCAATACAAACAAGATTTCAAATTCTTAGGTGTATTTTTAACTAGAAAGTTAAATGGAAGATGCACATCAACCAAATGATAACTGCAGCTAGGAAAAGACTTAATTTTCTAAATATAAGTTCTCAGGCATGGAGTCAAGACACTTCAACTCTGATACATCTGGCTCTGTCCTTGGTACGTTCAAAATTAATATATGAACAAGAAGTTTATTTTTCTGCTGCAGATTATCTCCTTAAAAAATTACAAAGGCTAGACAGTAAATCAGGAAAGATAGCTCTGGTGTTCCGGGTCATTCAAATACAGCTAATACTTATAAAAAAGCTCACTTACTATCTCTTCCTGTCAGCGAAAACTGGCGGGATCAAAAACGTGGTTCGTATCTCTCTATTCCAAATTCAGTAAAAGAGGAAATTTTTAAAAAAAATTTTTTTCCCCAACGAGCACGCAATATTTCATTTCTGCAGCCAAATTAAAAAATTATACAGACACATTTTTGAAAGAAAAAGACATAAATATCAAAAATTCCAAAAATTTTTATGGCTGTTTCTCAGTTCCTCCTTGGGAAAAATTTCAGCTAATTTGACATCGACTACACGGAAATAAAGAAAAATGAAGATCAAAACTCTCACCGTTGATGTAGAAAGTCACTTAGAAAGTAATTATTCTAATCATTAAAAGTGCATATGAGGATCTGTATAAAACGCAAAAGTGGTGCTGCATATGTGATTCCGATTTAAAAGTTAAAATATCTTTCATTTAGGACATCATTTTTCTATTTTTAATTCGAAATATTGCAATTCTATGCTTTGAATTTTGTCTATATGCTGTTGATGTTTCCAGATTTGTTTTGCGTTGATTCAAGCAGTGTTAATGGATAAAGTCTGACAGGTAAAATAGGAAAGTATTGATTGAGATTAAATTCTGATAATCTATTGCAGCAGAGGCATCAGCATAACTTTTTGCTGGATCCCCTCTGTGGATTATTTGAATGAGCTGGTATTTTTGGCAAAACAAGTGCCTCGAATACAGTACTGAAGTGTTGCTTCTAATCTTGATTGTCCCTTATAAATTCATTCTAAGCTAATGAAATGCTAATCAAAGTTTTTTTAAAAAACATTATCACAGTTTCCTGCCACGAAATTGAATCAATTGGTTTGAGGAATATTTTTTTTTTAAAATTTTGTTATCCCTTCTAATCCACCATTCCCATCCCTTTTTTGCTTTAGGGTTTGTATTCTAGACTTGCCACTTCAGATTTTATCTCAGCTTCTGTCGTTGCTGAATTATATTCTTCACCTTAAGACCATTACTGTAATCGTTAATATATATATTATTAATATAAATATAAATATATATACTATATAAATATATAATATATATATAATATATTATATATAGAGTCGTGTATGGTCTGTCAGGGAGGGGAGTACCTCGACAGGAACATCTCCATGCCCTCCGTGGTTCTGCATCCGGTTTCCTTGATTCATGGCACAGCTACTGGACCAAAGCGCATTACGATCTTGGCACGCCATATCACCTCAAGGCTATGAAAAGGTGTCGTCAATCGCATAAATCGCTACCCCATAAAGTCCAGACTGAAGTTGAACTTCACCCGACTTACCACGAGCCACGCAAGCGTCCCTTACCGGCCTCGGCAGCCACAGCCCTCGTGCCTCCCTCCCCGAGCCATCCCGGCGTCCGGCTCCCACCACCATCCTGCTCTAAGGCCGAGACGAGTCGATTTGCCCCATGCCCGACTCCCCTTAACACTCCCCCGTTCTCCCTGTGTAGTCCCCACACCCACGACCCACCCAAACACCAAAGTCCTGCCGGGGGGAACGGACGAACAGACAGGGAGGAGCCACTGGAATTGTAGTTTAACCTGCACAGGCGCCTGTGGCAATATCTCTCCTCCACCCCGGACAACAGGAGCTCTTCCCCCAGTACTGCACCTCTTTAGGACAGCACTGCTCACCCCTCACATGAGGAGGGACTGAAAGGGTCCCAAACAAATGCTTGTCCCTTCCAACTGCCACATACCCGCGGCTGGCAGCTAACCCCCAACGTCGAAACCAAAGAAAGAAACAATTAATCGTGGTGCGTGAACGTGCGCACACTCAAGGACAGAGGGCCTCTCAAGGCCTGAGAGGAGAACGGCTCCATGCAAGGACTGCCCGCTCCGCCTTCAAGCGCCCTCAGCGAGACCAGACTAGCTAGGAAGGATCTTGTGACTGAAAGGTGCACACTTCTTTGGAAAGGCAAGGCCAAAGAGAAGAAAAATCACGGAGTGGATGGCCATCAAGACTCCTCCTAAACAACTCCGATCTACCCAACTTCAGTAACGAACGGCTGATGAAACCCACCCCTTTCCCCCCCAACCGTACCCGGCATATTACCCCATCAGTGCATACGCTCCAACCCTTACCACACGATGAAGTGAAGAAGCTTTTATGAGGAGCTCATGCCCCGTAAAGGACACCCCCTCTAATACAACTCATCTTGCTGGCGATTTCAACGCCAGAGTGGAGCGGACTGCGAAATTTAAAGGCTGCTGGGCCCACACGGAACTGAAAGGTGAATTCCCAAAGCTTGATGCTTCTAAGCCTTTGTGCTGACACCCCACTATAACAAACACACTGTCCGCCCCGACAATTCAAGGCAACAGGACACCCAGATCCAAGCGTGGCACCTGACGACTTGCCATCTCCGCCAAGAGACATCCGACCTCAGATCACCAGGCCATGCGAGGCCGAGTTGGACCAACCATCGCTATCAGGCCATCCTATCCCTGCATATCCCCCCCAACCGCGCAGACGCCAAACCTCGATCAGCGTTCGACGTTGCCAAACTCGAACACCACACAACGCAGTGAATTTGCAGAGACCTCGACGGCCGACTGACGCCCAGGTCCCCCTGACTGCCGCCCGACCAAAGTGGGAGCAATTCAGAACACTGGTGACGGAGTCAGCAAAACCACTATCGCCCCAGAAAACGATTCATCAGACGGTTCGACGAGAACACGAGCACTCAGAAAACTCCTGATGAAAGCAAAGCATTGTAATGCCCCCTCCACCCCCCCCCCCCCCAAAAACCCCCCCCGCAACCCCACCCCCCCGGGGACCCCACCCCCCCACAAGCCCCTCAAGGCCGGGAAAACCCTCTCACCCCCCACCCCTAACCCCTTAAACCGCCCCACGGACCAGCACGGAAGGACCGGACACCAAACCCCCTTCCGAAAGCCAACCAAAAAAAAACCCCGGGGCCCCCCCCCCCCCCCCCCCCCACCCAACCCCCCCCCCCCCCCCCCCCCCCCCCCTCCCCCCCCCCCCGCCCCCCCCCCCGGGGGAGCACACTCCCCCAAACCCCCTCTAAACACCCCCCCCACCCCCCAAAACCCAACCGCCCCACGGAACAAAATCCCCCACTCACCTCCCCCCCCCAAAAACCCTGTCCGCACGACACCACAACCCCTCCACTCCTACGCTCCCCCGCCAACACCGACCCCTCCCGCCAGCACGCCGGCACAACCCCACCACCCCCGCAACCCCCCCCACCCAAACCCCGCACCCCCCACACCACACACCAAACCCCCAACCCCCCACTACCCCCCCCCACCCCCCCACCGGGCACGACCTCTCCCCCACCCCGCCCCAAACCCCTCACACCCCCCCCCCCACCCCCCCCCCCCCCCCCCCCACACCCCCCCCCCCCAACCACCACCCCCCCCCCGCCCCCCCCCCCACAAGCAGCCCACCAAACAACGCAACCAAACTTTAATGACATCCAAAGAATCCACGACCTCCAACAACTACCCACCCCACACGCAACTCAAAAGCAGCATCAAACGAACCCAACCCAAGCCCCCTAACCCCCGCCCTCTCCCCCTACCCTCCCCCCCACGCGAGCCCCCCACAACCCCGTACCCCCACAACCCCCGCCCTCACCCACCCCCCTCCCACATGAAAAAAACCAAACACCCCACTCCTAAAAACCCCAACCCACCCCCCTTAATTCCCTCCCCCTCCACCAACCCACACTCCCCACCGCCAGAAGACTCCAAGGCAAGAATCCTCAAAGGTTGTACCGTTGACCCAAGTTCCTAAGCTTATCTTCAATGATAGACAAGTCATAACCACATTAACATGACCCGCCCTGAGATCAACCTAAATCATAATGCACGGTCCTCACCCCCCCCCCCCCCCCCCCCCCCCCCCCCCCCCCCCCCCCCCCCCCCCCCCCCCCCCCCCCCCCCCCATACTGGCTCTGCCTTGTACTCAAAATTAATAATAAAAGTTATTTTCTGCTGCAGATTATCTCCTAAAAAAATACAAGCTAACAGTAAACGAAAGATAGCTCTGGTGTCGGCTCATTCAATACGCTAATTATAAAGAAGCTCACTACTATCTTTCTGTCAGCAAAACTGCGATCAAAAAGTGGTTCGTATCTCTCTATCCAAATTCGTAAAGAGGAATATTATGATTTTCCTCAACGAGCACGCAATATTTATTTCTGCAGCAATAAAAATTAACAGACACATTTAAAAAAATGACATTATATCAAATCCAATTTTACTGCTGTTTCTCATTCCTCCTGGAACAATTTCACTAAATTTGACATCGACTCACGGAAAAAAGAAAAAGAATCAAAATCTTCTCACCGTGATGTAAAAGTCACTTGAAAGTATTATTCTAACACTTAAAAGTGAACTGACGATCTGATAAAACGCAAAAGTGGTGCTGCATATGTGATTCCGACTTAAATTAAAATATCTTTTCATTAGGACATCATTTTTCTATTTTTATCTGAATATTGCAATTTAGCTTGATTTGTCTATACTGCGTGATTGCCAATCGTTTTGCGTGATCAAGCAGTGTTAATGCATAAAGTATGCAGGTAAAATAGGAATGGTATTTTTGAGATAAATTCGAAACATCTGGTTACTCATAGGCTCCAATGGTTTGCTGGATTCGTCTATGCACGCTTTCGTTGCTTATGTGGTCTTGTAGGAGATGCCAAGGAGTCTCCAGAAAGATCATCATCTCCACTGCCTGTACTTTTCTCTCCAAATCTTTCAGTCAGGGTCCATGTTCAAGGCATACGAAATATGGATTGACAAGGGAATTTCAATGACTCAGCGCTTCTCCATGGCATCCCTTAAACGCATGCCATAAAGGCAAATCAACAATGTATGAGTCATTCAAAACGCTATGCTTTAAGAGATCTATCGACGTTGCAAACTGCACCGCAAACCTACGGAATAACAGACAAGCAAGAAGCAAAATCCTTACGCCACAACAAAAACCTAACAACATCCAAAGCCAGTTAGCTGCCAAGTGAAATTTCGTGAGAGGAAGGCACGATGTTAAAGATAGACAAAAACTTCAGAATGTTTTTCATGCCATTCAAAGATGTATAAGGACTTAAACATGTTCACTGTGCAGACGTTCAACCCGCTAAAGAAAGAGCTCATCCATGACGATTGAAGGGGCATTGGAACCTTACGGCCTCCATGAGACCCAGGCCCCTTTAGCTGATCCAAAAACCATGTGAAAGCCTCACTCCCATATGAGGAAGTTTGCCCAATAAGACATGACGACTCAGGCAAAACCCGAATGGAGAATCCCTAAGAGGGTTCAACCCACCTGGGCCCTTGAGCATTCCAAGCCCGCGCAGTGGAAGAGAAGAATCTGGCCAAATGGATTTCATGATGCCTAACTCTAATTAATAACAGGGTAGAGCGGGCGGCAATAAGGGCATCACTGCATTTCATTGGGAAAAATTGGTTGGAATCTCCAGTCAAATAAGATTTCCGAAGGAACCTGAAAACAGTGGATTCGCCCCAAACCGCACACTGGACATGAACTTCCCCCGAAAAAGTGCAAGAACCTAAGACAAACAGAGACTTGTATGGCCGTTGACTCAAGGACCGCACTTCTGTCTAAATAAAGAGCCCTTGTTCATCCATCCAAACTGGAATGCCCGTCAATTCCACCCTAGCAGTTTCATGAAAATGGTGGCGTCTCTGGTGGAGAAGTATCAGAGCCATTCAACATATAAACGGTTTAAAGGTCGTCTGGCACCAGTCCTTTCAATTTTTAACCTGGTCCTAACCACGCTATCAAAACCTGACCTTGGGATACAGGGATTTGATTTGGCTCACTGTTTGACCTCCGCACGACTGAACGCCAGACCAGGTTGAGGTAAGATCATCCTGGAACACTTTTTGCAGACTGTGCTATCTGGCACACAAAGGTCTGACCCACAGCTTTTCCAGATAAGTTCGCAGAAGCCTCACGCCTTTGGCTCACTACAGCCTCGGCAAGCAGAGGTACTATTTCAGCCAGCCCCCTGCTCGACCGCCCCTCCCCCTCTATCTCCATTGAGGGCACCCAGCTAAAGATAGTGGATGATTTCAGATACCTCCGCCCGTACCATCAGCAAATAAAACCCCTGAATAAAGAGATCAAACGCTAGATCTGCGAGGGGCCCGTCAAGCTCTTTGGTCGCCTCCGAAGGGTCGTTCTGAACCAGCACAACATCCGCTTTCCACAAGCCATGTAAAAAGGTTTACAATAGGGCACTCAATATGATATGAGTAATTGGAAATAATGATCCCCACATAGACATCTGACATGTTTTATAAATATTATGTGTGATGTGGTTTATGTGTGTGGTTCGCTGTAGTGTGTTTAATGTATTTGTGATAAGTGTGTGTTTATATGGTTGTTTAATGTGTGTGTACGCGCCCGCGCGCTTGTGTGTGTGTGGTGTTTGTGTGTGTGCGTACATGAGCAAATACAGCCTCAAACACACTTAATATCCTACCTGAACACTTACCCCATCCATAACTGGTCCCTTATTATTCAAGCATCCTTCACCTCCTCCATAACCAACCTAAGAGTGTTCGCGAGAGTGTGCGTGTGTGTGTGGTGTGTGTGGTGTGTGTGTGTATGTGTGTGTGTGTGAGTCTTGTGTGTATGTGTGTGTGTGTGTGTGTGTGTGTGTGTTTGTTGTGTGGTGAGCGCGCGTGCAACGCAAGCTCAATAAATTTTCAATCTGTTATTCATATATTTGCAGGAAAAAGGCATGTGTATAAACGATTTGAGAGCAAGCGCTTCGATAAGTTGTTTAACAATTTAACAGTGCTAAATAAAACCAAATATTATTACTATTATTCTCATTATTTTAATTATTATAATTATTATTATTACCAATATTATATTATTATTAATAATTTAATTATCATCATCACCATGGATAAAATTAATTATTATAAGTCATTACTATTAATAGTATATTATTTTTATTATATATTATTAAATAATTATTATTATTATTATTATTATACAAACACGCTCACCAGGAAGCAGAGGTTTCAGAGTGTCCAGGGCAGACTGCAGCTGCATTGGTGATGTTGGTCAGCATCAACACACTGCTGAATATTCACAACAGAGGGCATCAGGTCAAACTCACCAGGTGTTTGATGCACTTTCACCTGTTTCTTTATATCTGCCCACTGTCCTCTTGACTTGCTTTCTATCAGCTGTTCTGTGCACTGCAGTCCTGGCATGGAAGTGGTCTGTTGCCATCCAACAGAGCTTCACCTCCCCCACAACCCATGTCCGTACTGACGGTGAATAATGATCACATCACACTCTCCGTCCTTGCAAGTTTCAGAAACTTGATGGGTGCTGAATGGGAGGGTCAGACGGGCAGCAGCGATAGGTGGAGGGGGTTGCGAAGTATGCTGAGGTATTTTTCTAAAGAAAAAGCTGGAATGAACATCATGCCCTACCGCGATGCCAGACAGGACTGAAGACCAAGCGCTGATGGGGCATCATACGCCCTGGCGTTCACTAGTCTGGACTTCTACCGCTTCAGGTTTGGTTGATGCTTGTAAAAGAGAATTGTGGTCGAACAAGGACTGAGGGTATGTGGTGGGCTGCTGCAGCTGTGGGGACTTACACTGGGTATTAGCGATAACAAGGAGACCGTCCAGCGATGCTCTCCACTTCCTGGGGGGTCTCTGAAATAAACAGGGGGAAATGTGTTCGTTCCTTTCGTGATGTTGGGGTAATGTCAAAGACGAATGGATCTCCACAACGTCTTCCGTGTTAGCCCCTGCCGCAATCACAGTCATCCTGATGTTTGTTGGCTGGATTAGTGGCTGTTGACAGTGAAAACTGTGCTAAAAGGTTTTAGCTGTCCCTGACCTGTGTATTGATAACTATCTCACGTTTAATTTAGAATTTAGTGAGTAAATCGAAGTGGCGTAAAACAAGTGTTAGGTATCCACTTACACCTGTCAAATTCATATTTAAAATTATGGTATCTAAGATTCAGTTAAAAAATTCTGAGAAAATTGTATCCTTCAATACAGCATTTTAGCATTTTTGAGTACGAACCACCACCTTTGGCCTGACCTGACAGGAGTTTTCAGCACCTGGATGAGGCGTTTGTCAGAGTCCCTGCAGTGAGGGAAGCTTCACCTGGGTGGTACCCCTACAGCCAGACACCTATCCATAATGTAGAAAACAATCAATTGCCTTTTAACTGTGAGCGAAACGATGATAAAAAAGAGAAAGAAAATAACCTTAAAAAACATATGGACAAGAAGCACACAACATCAAAAGGAGAAAACAAACACCTAGTAATCTCGAGTCTTGTGTTTTTGGGATTCCTGATGAAAGGATGCAAGGTGAGGTTCATAAGGTATATATCCAAGTGGTCAGTCTTAAGCTGACAATAGGCAGACATTGCCATACACTAACAGCGCCAACAACACAGGCAAGACAAGTTGGGGAAATATACAAATGGCTCACACTGATTCAACAAGGGAGAAATTCCCCACTTTACCACATAAATTATAATTGAGGAACTGTAAGTGGATGGCAACAATGTTTGTAACCACTTAACGAACTGGTTTTTTGTTTTAGATGTCATGACGCTGGTAGTTTTTGTTTTTTCTAACACAGTTTTTAGCTTCAGTGATCTCTGTAGTGTTGACTTATTCTAACACGGTTTTAGCTGTCATTGACACTGTAGTGTAGACTTTTCTACACATGGTATTAGCTGACCATGATCTTGTCGTGATGACTTTCTAACACTGGTTTTAGCTGTCAGTGATCTCTGTAGGTTGACATTTTCTAACAACTGTTTTAGCTGTCATTGATCTCTGATAGTGTTGACTTATTCTAACACGGATTTAGCTGACAGAGATCTCTGTATTGTTGACTTTTTCTAACACTGGTTTTAGCTGTCAGTGATTCTCTGTATGTAGACCTTTTCTCAAAAACACAAAACTGGGGGTATTTTTTTTTTTTATTTTTTTTAGCTGGTCAGTGATCTCAGTAGTGAAGACTTTTCTAAACAGGTTATTGTGCTTATAGGTCTTTCAACAAAGTGTCATGTTAACGTTAAAATTCTCTTCTTGGCTGCCTCCAGCTTCATCTGGTTCACTCCCTCAACATACAAACTCTGCAAGCTCCACTAGTCCATAGAATGAAACAAAAATCTGAGCACATTATTCCACTCATTAGCGACTCTCCACTGGTCTGCCTGAGCCCACAGAAGAGAAAACTATAAAATCAAGTACCCTCTGTAAGAAATGCGTCCATAAAACCGCAACCTTCCTACCTCTGTGAAGTCTTCACCAGTACACACATTTCGTTACCCTTCCTCTCTGCTGTCAGACGACTATGCTGCTTCAAATACCTTAAAAACAACAATCCACCATTGGCCCTTCCTCTTTCTCTATTTTCTGGACCATCAATCTGGAATGACCTCCCTCTATCCCTCACCAACAGCCTCTTATGAAGCTTTTAAATCCGCCTCAAGACACATTATTTCAAACCTAAAGATTCCTTCTCTTTTCCACCTCATCTTATCCCTGCCCTCAACAGCCCAAACCTCGACAC
This sequence comes from Rapana venosa, assembly GCA_028751875.1. Taxonomy (NCBI): domain Eukaryota; kingdom Metazoa; phylum Mollusca; class Gastropoda; order Neogastropoda; family Muricidae; genus Rapana; species Rapana venosa. Next base: position 6,130,008 of record CM054164.1, read on the forward strand.
CCTGCCCGAAAGTAAAACTTTATGTGTGTGCGGCGTGCGTTGTGTGTATAAAATTTGATTTGTAAAAACAATTAATCGAAAATGGCTGCATGTTGAATGAGTAGGAAGATCGAAGCGCTTTGATTTAAAAAAAAAGGGTATTGGTGCTAATATACATTCCAGATATTACTATTATTATTATCATTATTATTGTAAAAATAATAATAATAATTAATATAATTATTAAAACAACTGTTCTTGACATCCCTAGGTTACTTTAGCTTTGTATATATATATATAAATATATATATATAATATATAAATATATATAAATATATTTATAATATATATACATATATATATATAGATTCTATACAAGTAGATAACTAAATTCATCTCGCCCTCTCTCTCTCACCCTCTCTCTCTCATCTCTCTTTCTCTCTTCTCTCTCGCTCTCTCTCTCTCTCTCTCTCTCTATATATATATATAATATAATTACATAAACATACATTAAACACACACAAATCACACACACACACACAACCATATTCTCACGATTCTTACATGTAGATTCTCATTTCGTATGGATGTAAGTTGTCAGTCTTCCTGTCGTCCTATCTATCTAAACACTTGACTACACACACACAAACACACACACACACACACACACAAACAAACACACACACACACACAACACACTTGTGACTGTGACTGCTGACCGTCCTGTTCAAATCTCCATCAAGAGGATTTTTCTCTGGGTCAACATCAATTCCGAATCCACTCTCTCCAAAAGTCAGATGAGACTATAAACCCACTTCCCGTGGTGAACGCTGCCAACTCGGAAATCTTGGCGCACACATAAACACCAGTTGCGCTTTTGGAAGATAGGCCATTGAGCCAGTGGAACAGATAAACAGCTACCCATGACTGATATAAAAATGCACGACAAGCTTATTTTAATCATCTGCGAAATAAAAGAAAAAAATAAGAAGAACCAAAGAACAATAATACACAAACACAAACACGCACACCACACAAACACACATACACTCACCACAAGCCCACGCACACACACACACACACTCATTAACACGCACACTCACCACACAACATCTCACACACACACACACCCACTACACACACATACCCACACACTCCACACACACATACACGCACGCACAGAGTACACACACACACACACACACACACCAACACACCCACACACACCCACACACACACACACCACACACCACCACTACACACACACACACACTTACAACTCATCCCATTTTAATGATAACCAGTGCTGCGACCAGTGCTGTGATGTGAAGAGGTACTGAGCCATTGTTGAAAATTGGCCAGTTTCTGAAACAGAACCGTTTGTGACACAGAAAATAGTATGACTGAAGAGATAACAGAAACAGACAGTTGTGACACAGAAAATCGTATACAGAAGAGAAGGTCTGAACAGGCAGGTTGTGACACAGAAAATAGTATGCCTGAAGAGATGTGGTCTGAAACAGACATGTGTGAAACTTCAATGTTAATAAATGACGAGATTTGTCTGACACAACATCATGTGACACAGTCAGTGTTACTGACTAGAAATCAAGTGTCTGACACCAAGCATATCTGTGACACTGTCATTTTTAACGATAGAAGTGTTTGTGTCAGAAACTGACATGTCGCGCATGTTAAACACCAAGTCTTAAAGTGAAGTGTCAGAAACCTAGGAGCATGTCATAACAATGTTCCTGTTCCTGAATAATGGTGTATTTGCTCATCTGGCGTTCTGTGACTTCGTCGACGTCAAGTCCTGACGCAATAAACATTTTTAGACACACTGACTTTTTATTGGATTGATAGTTGGACATAAGCCCACGACCATGTACTTACCACCATCAAGCGAAACTGAAAGCAAAACAAACAGCCGAAAAAACCCACCATAAGATTTGAACTAGGAAAAACACAAAGACCAACAGGGTTGAGAATCTCCCAAGCCAACATTGGAGGAAAAGTTCACACGCACTCACAAGCCTCGACAATGAAGTGGACACACAAGCCAACAACATCAAAGAATTGCAAATGTACAGCAGCAGAAAAACATTTAAAAAGAAGCAGAACAAAGAAACAACCCAGGGTGACAATGAGTGTCTTGACCTCTGCGCCATAAACAAGAGACTATAATAAACAAAATTTTCATTAGTCAAGAGCCAACAACAAATACTGGAAGAGCCCAGAGTACGTGAGGTAAAGATGACAAAAGCCAAAAATACGGGAATAGAAGAAACACTGCAACAGCATCTAAGTTGAAAAAGGGCCAATGAAACAGCAAACAGCTTTACGACACCAGAAATCACTAACAAAGCACAACAAGCCAAAAAGCCTCTGTTTATTGAATGACAAAGAATGAAATCGTTTAACGAAGCAATGCCATCCCCCAACGCTGACGAAATACTGTGAGTTGCTTGTAAAACACACCACTAACGTCCCAGATACCAAAGTAGACACATCTATTACATAAAGAAAAGGGGAGTCCCCTTGTAATAGAGAACATCCCAGCTGAACTCATAAAAAAAGAGGGAATGAAAAGCAAGGCATTCACAGAACGTTGTCAGAAGGGTCACGTCACCACAGAATGGCCAGAATAATGGACACAGACAATTTAGAAATACCCCTAACGAAGAAAGGAAACCTCAAGCAATGCCCATAACTTACAGAACCATCCAGTGCACATACGCCATCCTAGCAAGATCATTCTGCTGTAAACCTCATACAGACTGAAAAACCAAGCTGACAAACTCCCGGCAGAAGAACAAGCCGCATTAGACCAAAATGCATAAATGGAACACATTTTCAATCTGACAAATACTGATAGAGAAAACAATCTCCCACACCAAAAAACACTTTATCACAATTCATAGACTTTAAAAATGCCCTTTCACAGGGTATGTTGCATGTCGGCCTCTTTCAATACTCATGCACTATCACTTGACAACAGCCTCATTTAAAGTCTCAAGGCACCAGTAACGAAGAACTCAAGAATGTGTACAGTTATTATAACAAACACATGGCGAGTTCTTCAATGACCACGGTTGGGTACCGTCAAGGCTGCCTCTCACACCGGTCCTTTTCAACCCTCTTCCTCAACAACTATCATGCCAAAGACAACTGCAAAACCACCCACACGTCCCATCTCCATTGGTGAAGACCCCTTAGGAAACCTTAGATTTTGCAGATGACATTGACCTCATAGGCGTGCAGTAAACAAGAACTGCAAAACCTCATAGATAGTCCCTATCGATCGAGCGAGCGCATAACGGCATGGAGTCAGTACAGAGAAAACAAATATGCATGGTCAACTAGCACAAGTAATAGACAGCACGGAAATAAAATGAATGGAGAAAATACTGGAAGAGGTGAGCCAATTCAAATAACTAGGCTCCATCATAACAAAAAATAGCACATCATACAATGGGAAAAGTGAAAGCTCGGCAATGCACCATCAACAAATGATACTAACCAACTCGAGAGGATCATCAGAAGCAACACAACAGCTTCTGCACCAAAATAACCACCTCTACAAAATCCCACGTGACTAATCAATCCTCCTATATGCTGTGAAGCATGGACTCTGTCAGCAAGCTAAAGAAGGCGATTGCAAGTATTCCGAGAACAATTGCCACAGAAGACACAACCTCAAAATATCATACAAAGAACACAAACCAACAACTATGGTTGCAGAAGAAATCAAAAAGCGTGTGGGCCCCCAAAAACCTCTGCTCTCCACCAAAGTGGAGAAAACGACGTGTTTGGTCACAAAACCACAAGACACAAACACCTCAGCAAAAACATCTGCAGGAACAGTTGAAGGCAATATAAGAAAGATGCCGCCACCAGAAATCATGGTTTTACAACATCAAAGACTGGACCGCGCCCAATCCCCGCAACACCTTCTAACCACACAGGATCGTGAAGCAATGGAAAAATATCTCTGATGCATCTTCTACCATCTTTCCTGATTCCTACTTCGGTCATAGCCCTTTGTCCTGTTGATTTTTAGACTTGATTTTCACTGATTTGAAAAACAGAGTTACATTCCTTGATGCAATAGCAGCAAGAAAATGCACATTGTATGAACGGAAGCATAGATTGTGCATTCGCTTGACAATATCAGTCAAGGAGATAGCGCCGTTGTATTCAGCAACAAGTACAACATAACCGCCAATCCATGATAAGAAGACACTCCAGAACGCCTACAGTCAGCAGTTCAGACAGAGAGGTTCTCTTGTCCAATAATAGCACATCAGGCAATACACACACACACACACATCACACACACAAACACACACAAACACACCCACAAAATCACCCGACACACACACATACACACACTCACACACACACACATTCAACACACCACCGCTACGTACACGCAGGCACACACACAACGCACGAACACACACAAACACACACACTAGCGACACTGACACACGAACGGCGCTCGCTGAAGTCGGAATGTGTTTCTGCATTGGCCTCTAGACTAAATTGCTAATTAAAATGTTAATTACAGCAAAACCACATTATATTTCACATAATTTTTCACGTACATAACTTATCAAATGGTATGCCTCGTGCCCTGTTGATTTTCAGAGCAAAATTGGAGATCAGTGGATTTTCCACAGTTAACAAGTACAAACGAGCCAAGCGAATCGAAGGAGTATGCAGTGAGAATGGTTGAGTCTAGGCAGCATGCGTATTATCGATTAGCACTGGTGATAGTTGTGCCCCGATTCTGCTTCAGGCAGAGATGTGGAAGTGAACCCAGGCCCAACTAAAAAATACCAAACATTCCCGTCTGAGCAAGTCGCCAGAGTTAATCCCACGTTTATTGCAGTAGGGGGTAAGGGTTCCTTGAGAACGACACGCAGCAACAGAGCCTACTCTGACGTCAATGTTAGGATAGTTCTGACTGGCATTAAGAAGGATTATTTCTGGTAGATATGACACGGTCAACAATCGGCAGAACTCTCTCAGTGCTTCTGTTTCTGTATTTGTTTGAAGTCAGCCACTGTCCAGTCGGTGAATGATCTGAAAAATGAAAATCAACACTGAAACAGCTAGAATGAAGAATTGTGAACAGGGTAGAAGATCAGAGAGGAATAAGAATGTCTTGAAGGAAGATCACAAAGGAATAATTTGATCTTCATAGGACAAAACGTCAAACCTCACAGCCCAAAACATGGATGACTGTGAAAAACTAGTTCAAGATGTTATCTTTCACCACCCAGCTGAAAATTGAAAGGAAGACGTGCATTTAGAACGAGTGCACCGCCTGGGCAAACAATCCAAACTCCCCCATCATCGCGTGCTTCACCCAATTTCAAAAGACAATCAGCGTGTTATCAGTAGAGACAAGAAAGAAGCTTAAGGACAGCAATTGCAGGAAAACAAATTTCATTGGGGAAGATATCTCCAAGAGAGTTCGGGATGGTCGTCCGACTGCTGCTGCCCTTTCTGAAAATGGCGAAGATCGGAAAAGAACATGCCTATGAGATATACATTCTTGATCGAAACGTAAGATCATTCCTTTAAGATGCAGCTACCCAGGGACAAAAAGAAAAAAAACGGTAAAAAAGGCCAACCAAATGAAGATCTGCCGCCCAAGTTTCCTAGAGAAAGATTTCCGAAGTCCTCCTCCTCTTGCCTTCTACTGATCAAATGAAAAGACAGATGATACACATCCACAGTAGACACGACACCCATACGCAACATACACACTCTTTTTTTCAGATCAGATGTGGAAATATTCCAAGTTTTGGAAAGAAAACTAATTGCATGTCATTTATGCGCTTTTTGTCAAAAGTTTAAAATTTTTTTATTTTGTGAAGTAGGCTTGTGTAAAAGTGCTATAGATAGTGCATCACAGATTATACCGTGATTTAGTACTGTCCACGATACTGAACGACTAAAAGGGTGCGTGCAGTGTGTGTTTCATAATAGTAAATCATGACATGTGGAAGGATATTGGAAAAAGGAGAGACTGTGTTTTTCTACAAGTAAGTAAATGTGTTTCAACATCTTTTTCCGAAAACTATCATTTTTATTTCCCCCTAAGTAGCTCCAGAACGATCATGATATATAATGAAAACAAATATGCAGGATTTGAAACCTCTCGAGAATATAAGACAGAAAATCAATGAATTGTATCCTGATCCACCCCTGGTTGATATGTAGTAGATTTGAATGCCCTCACTGGTTATACTTTCTGATGTAGCCACAGACTACATAGACCGTCACAATCAACTATTGCTGATTTAAAAATGAGTTGACAACAAATACCAAACACTGGTTAGCCGTAAATCAAAAGACGAAGGGAAAATTGGGAAAAAAAAAAAGGGGGGGGGAGGAAAGGGAAAAAGGGGAAAAAAAAAAAAAAAAAAAAAAAAAAGGGGGGGGGGGGGGGGGGGGGGAAGGTAGGAGGGAAGGAAGAAGAAGGAAAGGAGGAAAAGGAGGGAAAAGGAAGGGAGGGGAAGGAGGGGGAAGGAAAGGGGGAAAAAAGAGGAAGGAAAGGAGAGGGGGAAGAGGGAAGAAAGAAGGGAGAAGGAAGGCGAAGGAAGGGAAAAAGGAAGGAAGGAAGAAAGAAGGAAAGGGAAAGGGGGGAGGGAAAAGGGAAAGGAAGGTTTAGTAAATTCAGGCAGCAGAAATGTACGTCTTTTTCCCTGGCAGCTTTGGGTTTGGCGCAAAACTCGCAAGTCAGTTTGATGAAGTGTACAATGTCATTTGAATCCAGCACAAAGATGATAGTTTAATTTCCCCCCCCCACCCTGAACCACACACCACCAACAACCACACACACACACACCCCAAAACACACCCACAATCCCACACACACACACACACACAAACGGTTTATCCCCCCTTTGGGGGGGGGGGTAATTTTTTTAAAAAAAAAAAAAAGGGGTTATCAAGACATTGTTTTCCCTCCCAAACCCACCACAACAACCCCACACACCACACACAAAAACCACACACACCCCCCACACCCACACACACAACAACCACCCCCCCCCCCCCCCCCCCCCCCCCCCCCCCCACCCCCCCCCCCCCCCCCCCCCCCCCCCCCCCCCCAAACCCCCCAAAAAAAAAAAAAAACCCCCCAAACCCCCCCCCACCCCCCCCCCCCCCCCCCCCCCCCCCCCCCCCCCCCCCCCCCCCCCCCCCCCCCCCCCCCCCCCCCCCCCCCCCCCCCCCCCCCCCCCCCCCCCCCCCCCCCCCCCCCCCCCCCCCCCCCCCCCCCCCCCCCAATTCCAAAAAAAAAAAAAAAACCCGCACCCCCCCCACCCCCCCCAAACCCCCCACTTAAAAAACCCCCACCCCCAAACCTCCCCCCCCCCACCCCACCCCCCCCCCCCCCCCCCGGGCCCCCCCCCCCCCC
>CM054164.1:6137924-6161664 GCA_028751875.1 Rapana venosa
AAAAGGGACGCCAACAGTGTTTGTTTGAATCTGGGTGTTCGAAAGCACCAAGTATCTGCTGCTGAACGAAGGGAACGAGATGGAGTATAGAGGTGAAGACTGTTACAAAGAAAAGAGGGTGCAGATTTGTGGAGACATTCGAAACAGAGGGTATTGATATTATACTTTAGTCTTTGTGAGACAAGCAGCCAGTGAAGAGATCGTAGAAGAGGAGTGATGTGTTCAAATTTTTTCTTTCTGAAGGACCTGTCTGAGCTGCAGAGTTTTGTATGCGTTGAAGAGAGTGGATAGATGATGCTGGTAGGCCAGCCAAAAGAGAATAACAGTAGTCTAAACGTGAAAGAATGAAAGATGTGACAAGCTTGGAAGTCGCATCGGTGGACATAGACTTGCGAATTGCGCTTATGCGCCATAATTGATAGTACCAAGACTGGCAGGTCTGGGTGATGAATTTTTTCATGGAGAGTGTGTTGTCAAGAACTACTCCTAAATACTTCACAGAGTTGGACAAAGGAACTGACGTATTGCCGAATTGTATTGAAGTTGTTGTGATGGAGGAAAGTTTATGTTGGGTCCCTATGAGCATAGCTCCGGTTTTATTTGTTTTGTTTTGTTTAATGTCTATTCACTACATGGTGATTTAGACACACCCGCATTCATACCAAAGTACCTATTATTACACACCCCATATCTCTCTCTCTCTCCTCTCTCTCTCGTCTCTCTCTCATCACTTCTCCTCTCTCTCCACTCTCTCTCTCTCTCTCTCTCTCTCTCTCACCATGACCTTATAGATTTGGCTGGGTTTTGTTTTTCCTTCTTTCTTTCCCTCCTTGTTTTTTATTGTGTGGAGATATGGTATTGAATTTATTTGATTATCATGACATAAAATTTGTATGAGTAATCAAACTAAGTGTTGCAGGTGATCGTGTACTGTTTTGAAATCATATATTTAGTACCATCTCTGAAACACACACACACACACAACCACACAACACACACATACACCCTCTCTCTCTCTCTCTCTCTCTCTCTCTCTCCTCTCTCTCTCTCTCTCTCTCCTCTCTCTCTCTCTCTCTCCTCTTTCTGTATTGTGGCCTAAGGCCGATATGTAATTAAATCACTCTCTCTCTCTCTCTCTCTCTCTCTCTCTCTCTCCTCTCTCTCTCTCTCTCTCTCTCTTCTTCTATAGTTGTTGTGTCTTCTAATAAAAGGCTTTTTCATACGTTCTATTTCAATATTATTTGGGCTTGTTGACTGTACTTGAGCTCCAGTAAGTGTCCTATTTCAATATCTTATATACGTGTAACAACTATGTGTACTATCTGCAATATGAAGGTGTTCAATTTTATGATCTATAAGTTTGGCTTACTCTCTCTCTCTCTCTCATCTCTCTCTCTCTCTCCTCTCTCTCTCTCGTCCTCTCTCTCTCTCTTCCTCTCTCTCTCTCTCTCTCTCTCTCTCTCTCTCTCTCTCTTGCTGTAGTTGTTACTTTGTTCTTGTTGGTAATTTGTTTGGATTTTTGGCTTGTTTGTTTTTTGTTTTGGTGTATATGTGTTGTGTGTGTGTGTGTGTGTGTGTGGTGTGTGTGTGTGTGTGTGTGTGTGTGTGTGTGTGTGTGGTGTGTGGTGTGTGTGTGTGTGTGTGTGAAGGGGGAACGGTGCTTTTTTTTTTAATTGTTTTTTTTGTTTTGTTTGGTTTTGGGGTTTTTATGGGTTTTTTCCATTTGTTTGTTGTTGTTGTTGTTTTCTGTTGTTTGTTTGTTTTTGTATGTTTGTTTTTTTTTTTTCTTCTTCTCTCTTTTTCTTTAAAAAAAGTGGGTTTTTTCTTTGCTTCTTCTGCTTGAAAGTATGAGTACTGAGTGCATTTTAAATGTGACCCCATGGGCGGGACTGGATGTAAAAAAGCACATGAATACTTATTCATTATCCTGGAAAAAAGATTTTGTTTCTATTACTTACAATGTGTAGATGTTCTTTTTATGACTTTATTGCTTTTCCCCCTCTTTATTATGTGAGTGTATGGGTATTGCACTTATTTTATTACCATGACATTCAATTTGCATGAGCATAATTAAAAGTGTTTGTGTTGATCGTGTGCTATGTGAGTATTACATATTTAGAATTATCACTGAAACACACCCCCCCCCCACCCCACCCCCACCCCCACACGCTCAAACAAACACAAACACACACACAACACACACAACACACACACACTCACTTACTCACTCACTCACCCACTCATATTCCTCTCCCTCAACGACTGTATAGTTTTTAAATTTCTTCTTGGTTTTGTTTCTTGTTTTTATTGTGTGATGTATGGTATTAAATTTATTTCATTATCATGACATATAATTTGAAACGAGTATAATCTAAAATGATGTTGATGGGATCGCATACTGTTTTGGGAATTATAATTGGATATTATCTCTGAAATACACACACACACACACTCTCTGTCTCTCTGTCTCTGTCTCTCTCTCTCACCTTTTATCGTCCTGCTTATAGTCATAGTATATCCTGATGAAGGATTCATATTTTTTATATTTTCAATACTTTATTGGACTTGCCTCTGTACTTAAGTTTTAATGAGTGCCCTATTTCAATATCTTATAATTATGTGTAACAAGTATGTGTACCATTTGACAATGTGTAGATGTTTATCTTATGACTATTAAGTTTGGTTGTGTTATTTTTTTGGCTTTGTTGTTTGTTGTTGTTGTTGTTTTTTGTCTGTTTTTCTCTTTTTTATCATCTTTTGTTGGTTTGGTTTTTTCTTCTCTTTTGTTTGTTTGTTTGTTTTGGTTAGGGTTTTTTGGGGGTGGGGGTAGGGGTGGGTATTTTTAGGATTTTCTTTTAATTACTTGCTTGGGGGGGGGGTGTGTGGGGGGAGCTGTTTTGAAAAGGGTTATTTCCCTTGTTTTATTGTGAGACTGTATAAGTATTGGGTTACTTATTATTAAGATGTATCCCTAACGGGCGGGGACTGGATGTAAAAAGCACATTGTGCTTATTCATTATCCTCGAAATAAAAGAATTGTCATTGTCATTGTCATTGTCTCTCCCTTACACATACACACATATGTATATGTATATACATATATATATATATATATATAAAATATATATATATATATATATAATACATATATACATAATATATATATATATAATATATATATATATAATATATATATATATAATATATATAACTGATTACAGTAATGGTCTTACAGGTGAAGAATATATAACTTCAGCAACTGACTTTATGAATCATATAAAAGTTCTTGACTAGTGGCATATTTCTTACGAATATCTAAACCTCTTCTTTATAGATGTCAAAAAGAATTGGGCAATCAAACAATAAATGGTGGATTAAAAGGGGAATAGAACAACAACATGTTACATTTTTTGAATATTTAGTATTCCATGCATTTAATCTCAGTTTAGGTATTAGAATTTCTAATTTACGTGGCAAGGAAACTGCTGATAATGGTTTTTTTTTAAATAAACTTTGAATGTAATCATTTCATTAGCTTAGAATGAATTTCATAAGAGGACATGCAAGATTAGAAGCAAACACCTTCAGTACTGTATTCAGAGACACCTTGTTTTGCCAAAGAATCAACCAGCTCATTCGAATAAATTCCACAGTGAGAGGGGATCCAGCAAAAAGTTATGCTGATGCCTCTGCTTGCAATAGAATGTATCAGGAATTTAATCTCAAATACAATACCATTCCTTATTTTACCATGCCATGACTTTAATGCCATTAACACTGCCTTTGAGTCAACGCAAAACAGAATTTGGCAAACATCAACAGCAGTATCAGACAAAAAATTCAAAGCCATAAGAATTGCAAATAATTCAGAATTAAAAATAGAAAAAATGATGTCCTAAATGAAAAGATATTTTAACTTTTAAAGTCGGAATCACATATGCAGCACCACTTTTGCCTGTTTCTAATACAGATCCGTCAGTATGCACTTTTAAGTGATTAGAATAGGTACTTTCTAAGTGACTTTCTACATCAACGGTGAGAAGATTTTGATCTTCATTTTTCTTTATTTCCGTGTAGTCGATGTCAAATTTAGCTGAAATATGTTCCCAAGGAGGAAACTGAGAAACAACCAGTAAAATTGGAATTGTTGATATATTGATGTCATTTTCTTTCATAAATGTGTCTGTATAATTTTTAATTGGCTGCAGAAATGAAATATTGCGTGCTCGTTGAGGAAAATCAGTGTCTTGATTCATAAATATTTCCTCTTTTACTGAATTTGGAATAGAGAGACTACGAACCACGTATTTTGATACCGCCAGTTTTCGCTGATCAGGAAGAGATAGTAAGTGAGCTTCTTTATAAGTATTAGCTGTATTTGAATGAGCCGGAACACCAAGAGCTATCTTTCCTGATTTACTGTCTAGCCTTTGTAATTTTTTAAGGAGATAATCTGCAGCAGAAAAATAAACTTCTTGTTCATATATTAATTTTGAACGTACCAAGGACAGAGCCAGATGTATCAGAGTTGAAGTGTCTTGACTCCATGCCTGAGAACTTATATTTAGAAAATTAAGTCTTTTCCTAGCTGCAGTTATCATTTGGTTGATGTGCATCTTCCAGTTCAACTTTCTAGTTAAAAATACACCTAAGAATTTGACATCTTGTTTGTATTGAAGCACCCTTCCCTTTAATTTCAAGAATGGTAATTTTAATGGGTTGTCACCATTATTAATAAGCTCAAGACACGTTTTTTCTTCCGATAATTCTAATCTATTTTCTTTCATATAACTACAGAACTTATGTAATTCTTCCTGATATATTTTTTCAACATAATTGATCACTCTCTTTCGTGTTTTTCCTAACTGATGTATTTAAACCCTGCCTGACATATATGGCAGATTTTACAATAGAATTTGTATCACAGTCACACTGTGGTGGGTAATGATAATTTGTTAATTTAGCCATTTTTGCTTTACCCACATTCAGGGGTTGAAGTGCTAATATTGAGTAATTATAAAACCCAACAAGTTGGTGGCTATGCTGCGAGCATTCCACTGCAAGATTTTTACACCTCTCGAACGTTTTAATGACATGACCACGTTTTTTTGTGGGTTTTTTCCATGGTATAGAACTTGAAATACACACTGTTACTGCCAATTGATTTTGGTTAATAATATCGCAATCATAAGAACGATTAAAACTGAGCTAATGACAGTATCCCTGTAAAGATCAATTACATAATATATAAAAACAAACGATAAAGTCCAGTATTGCAAACAATTTAGATCGGAAGTCAACGGTAGAATAAGACAGTGAATACTAGGTAGTGAACAAGGGAAAAAATACCCCCCAAACCAAGAAACCAAACCAAACCCTGGCTTGAAAAGTCATGGACTGCCATGAATTTGCGTGCGTGTGTGCGTGCATGCGTGTACATGTGTGGCAGTGGATGAAGCATTAATGTAATTAAATGGAGAACGCCCATGGAGGTGGTGGAGGATACAGCTTAAGTGGCAGCAGGTGATGAGGTCTGTTGAGCCAAAGATTGCCGTTAAAAGAACGGGCGGTGTTGCTGGCGCCGAACCCCCCGCGTCTCTGTCTTCTTGTGGCCGTTCCCAAAACAGTTGATTCAAGTGGCATCCCAAGGTTCTGGCAACGTTGCCAGCACGTGATAATTTAAATAAATGTCATCTTGAATGTGTTTGAATGGACGAATGTTCTCATGAACCAGGTGAGAAACGTTTTTGATGTTTGTATTCACGGTTTCGTAGTATGCATGGGCGTTGTAGACCACCCGTCTTGCTTCCAGGTGTTGTTTGACTGGGATCCCCTGCTGCATACAACATGAGTCTTGGGGAAGGTTTCCTGAACAGCCTTTACAGCCGCCGCCATGGCTTTGCCACATGTGGCAGGATCCTTCCCTTTGATGTCGTTGATGCCAGTATGCAGCAGGACACAGTCTGGGCCAGGTTCTAGCTCCTAGCTAGCTTCTTCCGCCACTTTCTTGATGTTGTTGATAGAATAGGCTTTTTTCATGCTACTTGGGGGCCATACGACAGAGCTAATGGTGTTGGGTTTATTTTGTTCATTGTGGAATCCTGCAAGATGAGGACCCGAGTCTGAGTCGGTTCCTTTGATCTGGGCAGGGGCCTGATTGGAAGGCGATTTCCTCTTTTCCTCATTTTGCATCATTGATGTTTCCACCTTTGACGTCATGTTTTGAGTCTACTTTTGGTTTTCTTCTGTTTTTGTTTTCTTTTTCTTTATGATCATCCCACCCTGCTCTCACACTGCCCAATGCTTTTGGGGAGGGTCGAGTGATGCCTGGATTTGTCTTTACAGTATCAGAATAAGAGACAGGGTGAGACTTTCGCTTCTGTAGTATTATCTTCCTGCTTTGCAGTCTGGTAAAACTTTTTTGTTGACATAATAGTCTTTTGATTGTATCATTTTGTTTACATACCATTGGTTCTAGATTTGCAATGGGTTCCCATAAATTCATGATTACAGATTTTAGATCCAATATGGAACTCACTGCAACAGATGGTGAAGATGACGCGTTCAGTAAGTGACAAGAGCCGTCCACTTCAAGGGTTTGCTGGACTGCACAGCCGGTTGTCGCTTGGTTCCTCGATTTGTCGCCGTTTGTCTTTTAGAGGCTTGAGCTTGTCTTTTTCTGGGTGTCTTTGGCAGCCGTGAGAGGACCTGTCGGCAATACTCACCCCATGCTTCTGGTTCTGGTCATATGACTGTTGTCACAAAATTTCCTTTAGAAAGATCAGTAGAATGAGCTTTCCACCATGTTGATACGGGATGTCAGCATTAAGTTGTAACTTGTTCTGAGTCATCCAGTTTTGAATGTCTTGAAGGCAGTAGGACATATTTGTCAGGAGGGAAGGCAAGTTTTCAACAGTATCACTGCTCTGAAGCTGAGTATCATCGGCATAGAAATGCTGATCAATATGGTGGTTATTTATTATATGTGAGAGTGGAGCAGTGTAGAGAGTAAAGAGAACAGGGCCCAGGGCTGATCCCTGTGAGACTCCACATTCCATTTTGACGGTTTTGATTGAATTTTGTTTACAATAACTTCTGGAATCGGTCTATGAGTATTAAGTAAACCAGGTGAGGCTGTGCCTTTAATACCAAACGTATTTTGGAGGCGAGAAAGAATTGAGTGATCTATAGTGTCGAAGGATGCAGATAAGTCAAGAAGAGAGAGGAGGGAGATTTTTCCTGCATCAGAAGCAAGTAGAAGTGTATCTAAAGTGTGGACTAGGGTGGTTTCGGTGCTGTGGTTGGAGCGATAGGCAGATTGAAAAGGAGGAAGGAGATCATTGGGATGAAGGTGACTGTTGAGCTGTTTTAGAACAGTGTCGGACAGTTGAGTTGATATCATCCATTATTTGACAGGTGTCAGGCTGGTCAGTTGATATCATCCATTATTTGACAGGTGTCAGGCTGGTGAGTTGATATCATCCATTATTTGACAGGTGTCAGATGGTGAGTTGATATCATCCATTATTTGACAGGTGTCAGGCTGGTCAGTTGATATCATCCATTATTTGACAGGTGTCAGGCTGGTCAGTTGATATCATCCATTATTTGACAGGTGTCAGACTAGTGAGTTGATATCATCCATTATTTGACAGGTGTCAGATTGCTGCGTGGATATCATTCATTATTTGACAGGTGTCAGACTAGTGAGTTGATATCATCCATTATTTGACAGGTGTCAGATTGCTGCGTGGATATCATTCATTATTATACAGGTGTCAGACTAGTGAGTTGATATCATCCATTATTTGACAGGTGTCAGATTGCTGCGTGGATATCATTCATTATTATACAGGTGTCAGACTAGTGAGTTGATATCATCCATTATTAGACAGGTGTCAGATTGCTGCGTGGATATCATTCATTATTATACAGGTGTCAGACTAGTGAGTTGATATCATCCATTATTAGACAGGTGTCAGATTGCTGCGTGGATATCATTCATTATTATACAGGTGTCAGACTAGTGAGTTGATATCATTCATTATTAGACAGGTGTCAGATTGCTGCGTGGATATCATTCATTATTATACAGGTGTCAGACTGCAGAGTTTACGTTATGCATAATTCGAAAGGTGATATACCTATTTAGTTTATGTTATACATTATTTGACAGGCGTCATAGTGCTGAGTTATGTTATACGTTTACATTATTTTACATGTGCCACATTTGTTGAGTTTATATCATTTATAATCTGACAGGTGTACAACTGCTGAGCTCCTATCATGCACGCTGTCTTCTTTAAAGGTGTAGTTTTGCTGACCACAGCTTCCGCCTTTGGATACTCTTGCTGATGGGCTTTGATACACGTTGTCAAAGTTTCAATTTGTTTTTGTTTTTTTTTCCCCATTGTTTACGTTTTTCGTTTTGCTGCTGTTGTTGTCTTTCTTTTGTTTAGCTTTTGATTTAAATGTTTTGGCTGCCTCATGTTCTGTCTGTTCCTATCCTGTTTTGCCCTACGTCGCTCATTCCAACCTCTCACAACCCCAGCCACAACCCAAGCTGTCAAGGCTGCAGGGTCACTAGGTGGTGTCAGAGTGACTGCTCTCAGCTAACACACCAGCGCACACCTTCTCAGCCCCCTACTGACACAACGCAGCTTAGTCGTAGAGCTCACTGGAGGGAGACACCCACCTCAGGTGGCGACCCCCCAACCAAGCAAAACGTGAGTGAACTGCCCCTTTGCGCCCTGATGGCAGCATGGTGTGTGGCTCTGTGTGTGTGTGATGGTTTGTCATGTGTTTTCCGCGCTTTCAAAGAAAGTTTTACATCTGGCGAATCGTCTTTTTTTCCCGAACTAAACTGAATGGCAGAACAGTTTTCTCTAAATCATTTTACTTTTTTTGAATCCTTCGATTTATTGGTTCATCTTGTAAATATTTTTCAAATATTCAATTGACCCTTCATGATTTGTTTTCCACCTTTCAATTGCTGGTCTTTGTGACCCACTGTGCTGTAAACCCAGCTGCCCAACCTGATCATTTGCCGTGAAACACCGACACAAATTATCAGCCGCCGCCACCACCCACTCAACGCTCGCCCATTCCACCACCAGACAACAAACTTTTCCAGACTTAAAGGCAGTGTCTCCACGTGTGACCTACCCCTTAATAATGAACTCAGAAAGCTTATCAGATTTAGGAATCCACCCCTGCAAAACAGACCGAAGGAACATCGCGCCCGGCAAACGTCATCGCCCTGTGGCTTGCGTTCCCCGTACATCTTGCCTCCCCAACACGTTCAGAACACCACTTGCCCACAACGACCCTACCAGAGACAACAACCCCTTCACTTCTCTGTTCTCCAGATACTTTTTCCATTTGTGTGTGACTCTGACATTTTGTCCAACCGAAATGTTGGTATGACGATGTTATGAGACCACAAATTCCCCTGAACTGAAAACCAGCTCCTCCACCATCCTTCCACAATCTGACTCAGCATTCAACTCTGGTCTGCTCTTCCACTGCACACATCTTCCTTCATCACCTCTTCCCTCTCCCTTTGAAAGTCACCCCTCACTCACCACTGTCATCTTTCAACACGCCCTCTGCCTCCATCAAACGTTCTCCACATATGTTTACTCAATGTGCAAATCTTCCTGCCCAGATCTTAAAGCCGACTATCTTGCTGATTTCATATTAGAACAGAACATTGATCTATTTTTTCCTCACAAAACCGGGCTCAACCCACAAGGTTCATGAACCTAAATAACAACTGAACACCACTGGCTAACAAAACTTCTTTTCTTTTCCCCCGACTCTCCCCGTGGAGGTGGTTATTGCTTGTTGTCTACAAAGACACTCTGCAACCAGTTTTCTTTCTTTCTTTCTTTTCTCTGCCACTCCTTTTCCCTTTCTCACATGAATCTTTTGAGTCTGTGAACTCAACCTCAACCTACCCTGACATCTATAACATTTTGCTGAGCCTTTATACCGTCGCACACCCAGCCGTAAAAACATTTCTAACATCTTCATCTTCCATCAAGAGTTTCAGTCGCTTCTTGATCACTACAGTCTCTCTCCTAAAATGCTTATATCCATTACCTTGGCGACTTTCACTTCCATTTCGAAACCAGTCCTCTCCTGATGTCAAGCGTCCTTTCCTCTCTTTCTCTGTCTAACCCAACTCACTTTCCCACTGGTGAATGAACCAACTCACAGATCAGGTCATAAACCTTAGGACTGCTCATTAACCGATGCTTTCAACAAGATCTCGTTCACATTCTTATCTTTCACTAATGAAACTGGTTTCTTGACCATTCTTGCCATTCTTTTTCTTTTCTCAACACGCAAAGGCCTATCAAAAAAGAAAAGGCGTGTCACCCGTCGCAATCTTCAAAGGCCATTGACCATCAATCCTTCCTCTCTCAAAGCAGCTGAACACCTATCACAAATCCTGATCACGGCTGAACCTTCTGAATATACTACAACCACTGTCCTAGCCATCTGCTTTTGACCGAGCATGGCACCTTCCCCACTGACCGTGTCCTTCCTGAAAGCCCTGCGCCACAATTAACACTCATCACATATCCTGGTCGCAAAAGCGCAAACGCCGACAACGGGAGCAGCAGTGGGCGAAAAACAAAAAAACTGAAATAAACCAAACGAGCTCTTGCGAAAACAAATAAACAAAGTCAAAAAACCCTGATTCATTCTGCAAAGGAGACCAACTATTCTCTGCTCAAGTTTCTGATTAGGCCACGTCCATGAAATCCGCTTTTTTCCCCTCACATCAACCCTCCTGGGATGTGCAAAAGGCAAGCCAATGCCTCTGTTCACAGCACTCTGAACTCCCTGCTATATTCTCTTCTTTCTCTCTAATAAAATCCGCAACTTCGCTCCAGATTGATCAACTTCTTTCTACCCTAATGCCTCCCTGAATCCCCAATTCTCTTGTACCCTCTCTTTTCTTTCACACAACAAGCGAGAAAGAAATCAAGACGATTCTGAAAGAAAATGACAATAAAATCATGTGATCTTGATCCTATACCCTGCTTCTCTTTTTAAAACTTAACTCAGTCCTTCCACAGCTTTTATACCCACCATCCACAAAAATGGTTTAACCGTCATCACTTCTTTTTCAGGAATTGTTCAATGCTCTCAAAACTGCAATAGTACAACCTCTACTAAAAAAAGCACGACCTCGATACTAACACTTTTTTGAAGAAAGAATTATAAGACCTGTAATCCCAACCTACCGTTTCATCTCTAAAGATCTTGAAAAAGTTGTTCTGAACAACTCAACAACCATCTTCCGTCAAATAGTCTCCTTCCCCCGTTTTCAGTCTGCCTATTCGCGTCAACCACAGCACCGAAACCACCCTTTGTCCACACCCTTTAAACCACGCTCTACTACGCGGCTGATCAGGAAAAATCTCTCCTTCTCACTCTTTACTCGACTTACTGCAGCCTTTCGACACTATAGACACTCAATCTTTTCTCTCCCGTCCTCCCAAAATACGTTCGGTATTAAGGCACAGCCCCCTCACCTGGTTAGGTTTCTACATTACAGCCCCAATTCCCACACAGTTGCAGTAATACAAGATTTCAATCAACCACCCATAAACCAAACTGGAATGTGGTCCCACAAGGGGATCAGTTTTCTCGGCCCTGTTCTTTTTTTTCAACTCTCCTACACTGCTCCTCTTTCCACATAGAATAAATCGTCATCAGAATCAACCATCACTTTAATATGCAGATGACTCTTCAGATTCTAGCTAGTGATACTCCCTGAAAATCTGCCTTCTTTTCCCCCCCCCCTCTCTTGATTGATATGTCCCCCTACTGCCTTCAAGATATCCAAAATTGATGATACAGAACAGCTACAGTTAAATGCAGATAAAACCGAAAGCCATACTTGTAGGACCAAACACAAAACTCTCTTCCATCACAACAGCTTCAAGTAGAATACGGCATAACGTCTGTCCCCTCTAGCCACTGCTGGGATATATCTAGGGTCATTATCGACAACTCTACACTCACCATGCAAAGTTCATCACCCAAACTTGTCATACGTGCTCCCTCAATTACGGGCGCATCAGTGCCAGTTCGAAGTACCTGTCCACTTGATGCAACACAAACAATTAATAAAATAACAAAAACAAATACAAAATTATTTTAAACAAATAAAATACAAACCAACATCAATTTATACAAAATTTTAATATATTTAATTTTATTTACAAACAAAAAACAATTGAATTAAAACAAAACAATTCATAAAGAATTATCCAAACCTAGTCCACAAATCTCTCATTCTCCTCACGGACTGGAACTATTGCAAATTCTCTTCTGGCGCCGGTCTCCCAGTTCATCTATCAACACGCTTTCAACGATACAAAACACTCTGCAGCTTCGACTAGTCCTCAGAAAGAAAACATCTAAGCACATTACTCCCTTTTGCTATCTCCTCCACTGGCTGCCTGGCCAACAGAGAGTAAACTATAAGATCAGTACCATCTGTTTACAAATGCCCTCCAAAAAACAGAAAGAACCTTCCTACCTCTGTGGAATGTCTCAACTGTACACTCCTTCTCGTTCCCTACCACTGCTGCAGATACCTGTGCTTAAGAACACCTAGATTCAACCAGTCCCACCTTTGTTGGCCGTCGCCTTTCCTTCTGTTTCTGGTCCATCGATCTGGAAAGACCTCGGCCTCTCACTCCCTCCGCCAAAAGCCTTTCTTATGAAGCTTTTATAAATCCGGCCTCAAGACTCATTTATTTCCAACCTAGATTCTCCTCCTCTTGTCCACCTCCATTTTTGTGTCCCTGCCCTCAACAGACAAACCCCCCCGACCACACTGCCGAATTGTACAACCTTTTATGTGTGTGCAGTGAATGTATCCATTTGAATTTGTAAAATACTATTGATAGTAAAACTAACTGGCTGTAATGTGATGAGTGGATGAACAAAAGCGCTATGATTTGGGTGGTTTTTTTCAAGATATGGCGTATAAATAAATTTCATGTATTATTATTATATTATGTATTAATACCCATCACAGGCACAAAAGCGTGAGAAAAACTGAAGGTGACGAGTTTCCTTTATTGCATGACGATTAAAGGTGATAATGAAACGATGCTGCCTATGGAAGTGCCAGTGCTTTTGAGACTGTTTGAACAGGGGTGCCCTCTACTCTTGCCACCATGGTAATTTAATATAATAATAATATAATAATATAAAAATAATAATAAAATATATAATAAATATAAATGGAACTATAAGCGCAATATCTTGCAAAGACAAATCAAAGCGCTGAATAAAAGCATTTCCGAAACCTAATCTAAGTCAAACAAAACCAAGACAATAATCCATAGTTCAAACTGATATTAAAACATGGTAACTGCAGACCCAAATCTATGAAATGAAATTGCAATACTCAAATTTTTTTTCAAAAAGCACACACACACCACACGGACACACACACACACACACAGGTCATATACTTTTAAGAGAGGTGATAGGACATAGGTTAGTGAAGGTGGGATAGTACTGAATGAGACCGAGGGGGAAATCTTAGTTTGAATAAATATGTCTTGAAGGCCTTGATTTAAAAGAGTGTCATAAGCTAGGCCTTCTGCGAAGAGAGAAAGGGGAAGCTCATCCAGGTGATGGACGAATTAGAGAAAAGAGCGGGGCTGCCATCAGTAATTGGTTTGAATCTCTAGTAGTCGTAGGGCCCAAGGTAATCTGCAGCAGACGGAGGGAAACGGAAAGAGTGTACAGGTTAAGGACATTCACAGAGTAGGAGGGGTGCAGTTTTTGTGAGACATTTGTAACAGAGGGTACTGGATCTTATATTCTACTCTCTGTGCACAGGCAGCCAGTGGAGAGGATCGCAAGAGGGGGGTAATGTGCTCCGTCGCGATTTTTATTTCTGAGAACTAGGTCGAGCTGCGAGTTTTGTATACCGTTGAAGGGAGTGGAATAGATGAGCTGGCAGGCCAGACAAAAAGAGAATTGGCAATAGTCCAGAACATGAAAGAATGAGTGAATTGGACAAGTTGGCTGTGCATCGTGGACCGGTACTTTCGAATTGCCTAATACGCCGTTTTTAAAGATATAGCACGACTGACAGACTGGGGTGAATGAATTTTTTGCATAGAGAGTGTGTTGTCGATAACAACACTAGTTACTTTCACACAGTGGATAGAGGGGACTGATTGCATTGCAAAGTTCTCTTGAAGCTGATGTTATGGAAAAGAAGTTTGTGTTTGGTTCCTACAAGCATGGCTTCCGCGGTTTTTAATCTGTCATTTAGCTGTTAATTGTTTCTGTGTCCATTCCAATTGTGAATATCTTCAAAGCAGTGGGGCCATATTGCCAGGAGGAGAGAAGGCGATTTTCAGGAGTAACACTGCTTTGAATCTGAGAGTCACTGCCTAAAAACGATGGTTGATTTGGAATGACGTTTTTTTTATATATGTGACAGTGGGGCGTGTAAAGAGTGAAAAGAACAGCCTAGAACTGAATCCCCCGTGGACATCCCGCTTTTCATTTGGCAGGTAATTGATTGAAAATCTTGTTAACTGCAACTGTGAATATCGGTCAGTAAGGTATGAATTAACCCAGGTGAGGGGCTGTGCCAGTAACACCGAACGTTTTTTTTTGAAGATGGAGATGAAGAAAGTGGAGTGGTCTATAGTATCGAAGCTGCCGAATAAAGTCGAGTAGAGTGAGAAGGAAATTTTCCCTGAGTCAAGAAGCAGTAGAAGCAATGTTTAAAAAGTGTGTACTAGGGTGTTTCAGTGCTGTGTTTGACGCGATAGGCGGACAGAAAAACCTCCAGGAAGAATATTGTTGGAGAGAAGGTGTTGTTGGGGCTGTGTTTGAGAACTACTTTTTTCAAGGGACTTTAAAATAAAAGGTAGATTTGAAACAGGTCTATAATTCATCAGAATGTGTAGGGTCCAAGTCATGCTTTGAGTAGAGGTTGACTAAAGCAGTTTGAGAGCTTGATGGAACATTTCCTGAAACAAGAGATGAGTTTTTCACTATTTCGTGATAGTGGGTATAAGTTGTGGCCCCAAAAGGGCACTGTTTTGAAAAGAGAATCAGGTATGGGAATCAAGAATCACATGAATTTTATAAGTCATTTTTTTTTCCAGATTCTCGTGATTTCTTTCTCACATTGTTGGATGAAAGAAAAGGAGAGGAGTGCCAGTTGCAGAGATGGGGATCAGGAAGTGCAGGCTTGAAAGGAGTCTGACCATTGGAGCGAATGCTATGGACTTTTTCAGAAGAATGCTGAAAATATAGAAGGAAGTTTCAGAGGGTTGTGGATGAAAGGCAAGAGGGCCTTGCCTTCACAGATCCAAGAAGAGTAGGATGGTGAGAGAAAAGAGAGATTTCATTGACGGGCATACATGAACTTGAGAAGAGTAATACTTTTTTTTTGGGTGAAAGATTAAAGACTTGACTTTGTTTACTTGTTTTCGGAAGAGCTGCCTTATTATAATTTCCTCTGTTTTTGCTATTCGCCAGTGCCGCCAAGTTGCCTGCGTTTTGCGCTATGCGAGACCAGAAGGTCATGGTGTACCATGGCGCCACATGGCCTATCAGGCAGGAGACGGTCCAGTGGGAGGTGCATGCTCATCAAGCCCAGTTTTTTGGGTTGGCAGAGACATCATTGTAGTGGTTTAGAGGGGTTTATTGTTGTCAGAGGTTTTTACAATAGGCGTTCAGCAGCTTGTGCAGAGAAAGGTTTTTGAATAATCTATGTCCTTGAGGTTGCGACGGGTGACATACTTTTTCTTCTGATAGCTTTGCAATGTTTAGAGAAAAAAGAACAAGCGAATGATCCAGAAAAAGTAGTTCATCAGTGATAGATACAAGATGTATCAGATCTGGGAAAACATCAGTAATTTAGCCAGTCCAAAATATGTCCTGATCTGTTGCGTTTTGCTTCATTACTCAGCCTGAGAAAGAGATGGTTTTTGACAAAGAAAGAGAAGAACGTTTTACGTCCGGAAGAAGAATGGTTTATCAAAAAGTGGAGTTAAAGTCACCTGAATGATAAGCTTTCCTTCTGGGAGAGAGGCGTAGTGATCCAGGAGTGACCTGCAACTCTGATGGAAGATGGAAGAATTTTCAGATTATTCTTACGGGCCTTGGAGTGGACGGTAAGACAGCAGAAAGTAATAGAGTGCAGGTGTATTGAGGTTGAGTTCACAGTACTTCGAAAGATTCAGGTGAAAAAGGAAGGGAGTACAGATAGAAAGAGCAGGTTTCGAGTGTATCTTTTATAAACGATGGCAATGCACCTCCGACGGGAGGTCGGGAAGAGAAACGTTTTTATAACCAGGTGGTGTCAGTTGTTTTAATATTCGTTCATGACCGTGTGGTTTTTTAACCAGTTTTCTGTAAGAATGTTATATCAATATTTTGTTCAGAGACAAAATCAGAAAATGAGATCACTTTACCCCTCTTGGCAGACAGATTGCACGTTGAACAAGCACATGCTAAGGAGTTTGAAGGAGGGCAGAGGGGTTGATGTTAAACTGTGGTGAATAGGATAACTGTCAGAGGAAATTGATGAAGGCGATGGTAGAGATGTGGAGAGTGGGAGAGCAGACAAAAGTTTGGATTGAGACAGTCAGGTGGTAGAAGCTGGTGAAAGGAACTGGCAAGTTTGAGATTTACAGTTTCATACACATGGCGATACACATAACTGTCGAGAACACGTTTTTTTCAAAGTCCATTACAAAGGAAGAAGAAACAAGTTTTTTCAAAGTCATTTACAAAGGAGAAGAACACGTTTCATTCAAAGTCATTTACAACAGGAAGAAGCAGTGGATCAGAGGAAGCGAAGCGGAGTTGTCCATGTTTACGTGGTAGCGTATGAGACGTCAGAAGCGAGGAGGGAGACATGTAGGGGGCCGCAAGGCGATGACTCAGGCCGGCACGGGTTCCTCGTCTAGTTTTTGGCTGCGTTTTGATTCCCAAGGTTAAAATGTGGTTGTTTAAAGTTTTTGTCTGGTAATATTGAAAACCCATGTGAGAGCAATGCCTCTCAGTCTTTCCACAGTTAGTGTCATATGGTGGAAGAAGAACGCTGGGTAGTTTGTTGGCGGGATCGGAGTTCATGTTTCACATGCAATTTTTCAACAGGCAGTAGGTTGCAAGTAAAATGGGTCCCCCCACAAGGGACCAGCAATCATCATTTAAACACAAATCATACAGTCAGTTGAAACTTCGAAAATTTATCAGAAAATGAAAATGATATTTAAAGTAATTCAAAATGTAAAAGATATTAAGAAAACCAATTCTGAACCAGTCAGTGCACGGTGCAGCACAAACGACGTAGATAGAACATTTTGCTTTTCGCCTGACCAGATTAAAAATGCACAAAAACAACAATTCAAACCACCAAGAGACACAACCCTGCTGCCATCCCGCACAAAGCCATCAATCAGTAAAAAACTGTTGTCAAATCAGGCCGAGAGATAACAGAACATCCCGCAGTGTTGGTCAGTTGTTTGAGCAAGGATCTCAAGATTGCAAGATTTCAAGATTTTTTTATTATCAAGAAAAAACACCCAAGGGTACATGAA
Source organism: Rapana venosa (assembly GCA_028751875.1). NCBI lineage: Eukaryota > Metazoa > Mollusca > Gastropoda > Neogastropoda > Muricidae > Rapana > Rapana venosa. The sequence continues at coordinate 6,155,540 of CM054164.1, forward strand.
ATTTACAAAATTCACAACTGCGATGTGGGCGGTGAAAAATACTCACACACAAATTCGCGCCAAAATGAAAGAGCCCACAAAATAACCATGGACATGAAAATGTTGAAAAAGCAACAGAAACAAGCACCCAACGGGAGGAACGTCAAAGCAAGGGGGGGAACATGGGGGGGGCCCCGGGGGGGCCGGGGGAGGGGTTCCCCGCGTTTTTGGTGGTTGTTAAGGAAAAAATTGGGTTTTTAAATTTTTTTTAAAAGAAAACCCTGGGAAGAATTTAAAAAAATTTTCCCCGGGTTGTGATTGGTGGAAGGGGAAGGGGATTTTCACATTTTTTTCAAGAATTTTTCAAAAGGAAAGGGGGGGAAAAAAGGCCCCCCCCCCAAAAGGACCGAATTTAAAAAAAAAAAAAAAGAAAATTGAAAAAAAAAAAAGAAAAAAAAATTTAAAAAAAAAAAAAAAAGAAAAAAAAACAATTAAATCAGGAAAAAAAGAAAAAAGGGGGAAAAAAAAAAAAAAAAAAAAACAAAAAAAAAAAAAGGGAAAAAAAAAAAAAAAAAAAAAAAAAAAAAATTTTTAAAAAAAAAAAAAAAAAAAAAAAGGGGGGGAAAAGAAAATTTTAAGAAAAAAAAAATTTTTTTAAAAACAAAAAAAAAAAAAGGGAAAAAAAAAACAAAAAAAAAAAAAAAGGGGGGGGAAAAAAAAAAAAAAAATTGAAAAGAAAAAAAAAAAAAAAAAATTTGGGGGAAAAAAGGGATTCCAAAAGGGGAAACTACCCCTTTGCCCTGAATCTTTTCCCCGTAAAACCCTTTTCCTTCTCTCTCTCTCTCCCTTTTCCCCCCTTTTTTCCTCCAAATAGGGCCCCTGGTGAGATATTTAAATTTTGGTTTTTGCCTCTCTCTCCCCCTCTCCCCAACAAAACCCCAAGCAAACCATCAACAAGCAAAACCAACCACAACACAGGGGTGGGAACATCAACAGCCCAAAAAACCCGCACCCTGGTCCCCACACCCCTGGTGCACCCAGCCCCAGGAAGCATTTCAATTGTGCGCACACTTTCACACAAATGCGGGGACACCACACACACACATTCACCGCACTTGGGGGGGGGCTAGTGTCTCACACACAATGAATGGCCATTCAAGTCTATATAACAAGAAATTAACTATCCTAACATGTAATAAAAATACACTGGTGTTCATCTAAAGAGATGCGACAAATCAATAGGTTTTTTATTATTTCTTTGAGGGAAATTTTAAACTTTTTTAAGAAGGATTTATTTTTTGGAAAAAAAAATTCAGGAACTTCATAACATTTTGGGTTTTTCCCCTTAGTATTTGGGGTAAATTTGTTTTTAGGTGACAAAGAAAATGCATTTTGAAATAAAGGAAAAGTACCCAGCTGTTTTCACAATTTTTCACGACTTTTGCTTGGAACATTTTTATTTGCTTTTGGTGGGAAAAAATCGGATTTTAAGTTTGAAAATGATAAAAGTTAAAAGACAAATTAAAAGGGGAAGAACAAAACAATAATCTTAAAGCAGAAACAATTCTTAAAAGTTATTTTAAGAAATATGTCGTTGTTATCAACATGGGGAAACCATTGTTGCAAATACTGATCTTGTAAACTACATGTAACTTTGCTTTAAACCATTCAGATGAAACATTGAGATCAAACTGATTCTGCCAAATGCCACTTAACCCGATTTCGTTTAATATACGTTTCTACGTTAGTTTAAATAAGTAGATTTGTGGGTATTAACGATATACATATCATGTAGCAACTTATAAACAATGTTAGAAAATTTAGGCTCACTTCCGATATCAACAAGCTTAAACCAAAAGCAAAGCATCCTTACTTTAGCTGTTATTTCCACAGGAAACTGACCAAGTTCCCCATAAACCATTTTACTTGGAGTAGATTTTCCCAGTTAAGAATTATTTTGAAGAACTTAAGTTTGTAATTTTGAAGCTAATTCACACATTGATGGAGTCCAGACCTCACATCCATAAAGCAAAATTGGAACTACTACTATGTTAAATAATTCAATCTGTATATCAATGGGAAGAAAAAGTCTTCTGCATCTTTTAGCAGAGAGAACATGCTACGACATGCTTGATCATATAAGTGTTTTTGTGCCACGTTAAATTTGTTGTTATAATTAAGGTTCAGCCCGAGATATTTAAAAGAAAAAAAACACTTTAATTTCTTTACCACCACATGTAAAACAAGGCATTTTCTTGATTTTACCTCTTGAAAAAACCAAACTTTTGTTTTTTTCTTACATTTATATTAAGTTTCCACTTATGACAATAGTTACAAATTGCATCAATAGCTTTCTGTAAGTCTTCTTTGATTTAGCACAAATTGCTGTATCATCTGCATACAATATCAAAAACATTTTCAGCAAAAGATCCTCCTTTTCTCTTTCCCACCCTAGTTTCCTGGCTTCCTTTGCCATTGTAGATAAACCGTTTATTTTTTCCATAATGTAGGACTGCATATCATTCAAGTACAAGGCAAAGAGTAACGGTGACAAGTTTCACCCTGACGAACCCCAGTTGAGGTTTGAAAAAGTCAGAACACTCATCACCACTCGCTAACACATGATTTAGCTTTAGAGTAGATATCTTTGATAACCATTAATATGTTTCCATTCACACCCATGATCGAACAGCTCCGCCACAGAAAAGCTCTATTAACACGGTCGAACGCCTTTTCAAAATCTACAAAAAGGCAATAGAGTCGTTTTCTCTTGGCAAGAAACACACATCAATCATGCAATGAAGTGCAAACAAGTGATCAGTGGTGGAAAATCCCGCTCTAAAACCTGCCTGTTCTTGCCCAATAGTCTTGCATTCATCGAAATATTTGTCAGTCGGTTGTTAATTACAGAAGTAAATAGTTTTCCAAAGCAACTTAAGATAGTTATTCCTCTATAATTATTAGGATCCTCTGAACTTCCTTATGCTTGAAAACTGCCTTAATAGTTCCAAGGACCAGGCATTTGAGATTTTCCAGAGCGAAGGATGACATTAAACAACTTAGTAAATATACCAAGTAACCTGGTTGATGACGCCTTTAAAAATTCACTAGTGACGTGATCATACCATATGTGTTTATTTGATTTTAGTTTAGTGATTGCAATTCTGTACCTCCTCTTCAGTAAATGGTAAATTTAGCTCTTGGTTTACAATGGCGTTTATCCTCATCAATACTGCAACTTTCTTCGGTCTCTTCTGCTTCTGAGTATATCTTTACAAAATGTTCCTTAAATGCCTGACATGATATGGTGTAACTGGTATATCTTTATCTACTTTTGTCCCGTTGATTATCTTCCAGTATGCCTTGGGATCAGAATTCTTTACTCTTCTAATTTTCTTTACAAGGTTATTTTGATAAATTTTGAATTGCTTCCTGATTTCTTTTTTATAGTCACGACTTGCTTGTTGCCGGACAAGGTACAAACTTTTGCTCCCTCTACAGTGGAGCATGCTGATTTACTGCTTTAAAGAAAGCCTTTCGCTTTTGCTCACAACTTGCGTTAAACCATGCGCACCTTGTAGTTTTTCTTTGCTGTGCTTTTTTAGACTTACACTTTCTTTTCACAATCATTTGTTACTGCACTGTCTTTCATAATGTTGGTAACATTACAAACTACACTATCTACATCAGATTGTGAAATTGGCTCTGTGGAGCCTAACCAGACTATTTAATACCTGTTCTACCTAAAAATTTCCTGATATCTAATGAAGATATATAATCAATTTCCTTTTCTTTGAGGTACCTTGGCTTACCCCAAGGGAACTCTGAAGCTTTTAACACACTGTTTGATGTACAATAAACAGAAGCACAACCCCCGCTTCTACCCTGTGGTTCCAGATCCTTAGAAACTGTTACATATAGAGTAAGAACAATAGGGCAATGTACATCACAATACAGTTCACAAAAATCACAAACAACAAAGTCTGAAATAGCATAGATCATATCCAATGATACAATAGCGTAATCTACTACACTGACGTTTTTACATGTACATTTACCAAATTTGGCATCTTCTCGGATACATCCATTTACAATTAAGGCATTTACGGTTTTACAAAATTATATAAGCTTCTTTCCCCAGTTATTTATGGCGACATCTTGTGAAATATTGGGTTCCATTATTTTCATCAGTGGCCCCATCTGGGTGCCAAGTCCAACCATTCTTATCTACCTCAATTGCAGTACTATTCACTGTACCAGTCCGGGCATTAAAATCACCCAGAAAGCAGACACATTGGTGATCAATGTGAAGCATTGCTTCTTCTATCTCATCAAAGAAGTCTCTATTTTCAAAGGGGGACCCTTCTGGAGGAAGGTAGATAGCCCCAAAGAGAACATCTCGTTTAAACAGTTTCTTGTTAAATTTGAAGAACAATGCATTCGCACACAGATCACTATCCCTAACAAAACAAAAATATAATAATCAAAGGTCCATCCTTAAAGTGGATGAAGCTCGACGATGTGGACTAAGTCTTCCCAGTGAGCCAGTAGCAAACTTACTCTGGGTAGGACCTGGCCAGCTTTAAAACATAATTAATTTTTTTAAAACAACATCATCATCATCAACAACAACAACAACAACACACACAAAACAACAACAACAACAACACACACCACACACACACACACACAAACACACAACACACACACACACACACATGTGCGCCACAAAAAGTCAACCTGCCACTCTTATGAGATCTGAGCCCCCAACTTGGCAGTCCCTAGCCTAAAGCCCTAACCACTGCTTCGTGGCAACTAGGAACAATCCCTGTAATGATGTGTTGTTTTCTGTAGATCTACTGTTTCTAACTACTGCACACTGCACCACCATAGCATCCACTGACTGTTCAGAGAAAGAAAGAAAGAAAGAAAGAACAGACTGCTGTTGGCTGCAGGTCCTCTGTGCTGTGGTCTGTGTGTACAACAGCCTTCACACCCTACCATCGCCCAGTCTCTGTCCACTGATCTCTGCTTTGTCACTGAATCTGGCAACAGTGCCAATAATATTCTGATTTTGCAATCCGGATTTGTGACCACGTTGTTTTTTTGTCTTGGTGAGGTTGGGGTGGGGTTTTTTTGCATCATATGGAGAAGTGACGTCAGTCATGGTTATTTTAGTTTGACGTGGATGAAGCGGGCTTGACTGTTTATCGGTGGCCTGTCTGCAGCACTGTGCCTGGTGTCCAGCCTTGTCTTTGGCTGGGCTGCTTCTTCGCTCTTTGATGCCAGAGCTGCTGGGGTCGTCTTTGCCACTTCTGCCTCGCTCAGACCAGCAACAGACCTGCTGGCATGGGTTGTTTGGCCGTTTACCACAGACTGGGTCAGCAGTTCAACCTTTGATCTGAGAGGCCTGGTATTTCTTCCAGAGACAACAAGCCATGGCATCCTGTTCCCCAATGACGGTGTGCATCTTTGCCGTAAAACATGCCATGCCTGCTCCCTTTTCTGTGCTGGCTGGGACTTGGGCTGTGCAGCTCGGATGTTAACAAAGCCCCACAACCTTCATTCAAATGGTGTTCTATTTTCAAAATGGCTGGCGGAAACGTTCTGAGGCCAGGGCAAGATCTTATTAGCTTTATGGCCTGGACTTTCGTTTTAAGAAGAAAAAAATCTCCTATATAGCGCAGTATTTAACTTCTCTATTTCATTGTACACCATTTTTAAATCACAGCAGATTACGTTAATTTCGGGCTGCAGCTCTCTCCAGGGAGATCACGTCGCCACAAGAGCAGCGTCACCCATTACTTTTTTCCTGTCTGCAACTGTATTTGTTTCCCTTTCAGAATGGCTTTTTCTACATGATTTTGCCAGGGGCAACTCTCTTGTTGCCGTGGATTCTTTTACATGAGCTATATAATTATGTGTAATACGCGGGACCTCAGTTTATCGTCTCATCTGAAAACTAGCACCAAGACCATCACTCATGGTCTTATGGAGGGGGAAAAGTTTCGGGCTCAAACAGCTGAGCAAACCACCACAACACTTCCGAGCCGGAATTTTCGCTTTGTAGGCAATGTGTTTCCCCAGACCAAACCCACCACCCAAACCATCCTACGCACAAACTTCCATTCAGTTTTCCTTTTTCC
>CM054164.1:6162164-6177164 GCA_028751875.1 Rapana venosa
TTGGAGTTGAAACCCCATTTTTTTTTTCGAAACTTTTTCCAAAAACTTTATGTAAGTCTGGATTCTGATATTAATTTATACGAATTCTGTCCAATACTTGTTTTTTGCATGAGCAATTATTCTTTTACATTGAGTTTCAGCATACTTCATACAAATAAAGTTTTCTTCGGATTGATCTTTTAACCATATTTTGAATCGTTCTTTTTATCGTTTACTGCATCCTCACATGTTTTAGTCCACCATCTATTGCCCGAATGCTTTCCATTCTTGTTGCTTTTGTGTTTGGGAATAGAAAACTCAGCTGCATGTATGAGCTTTGCCAAAAAATTTTGGAATAAAACTGATCTAAAAATCATCCTCTTCAATCGTTCAATTTTCAGTAGCCTGAAGAAATTATTGAAAAGAACTCCAGTCAGCCAATTTATATCGAAATTTAGAAATTTTATCCTCAATATGTGTTAGGTCTGATGTTGCAATGTCCTCAAATGACAACGTAATAGGACAATGATCACTTCCAAAACAATCCTCTTCAACATTCCAATCGCAATTGATAGCTAAACTTGGAGATATTTAATGCAAAAATCAATAGCACTTGGTTTATGACTGAAACATCAGGAATTCTGGTTACTTCCATCATTAATAATTAAGCTTGAATGCACGATATTTTCTACCAAAGGGTTTTGCTGGTGATAGTAGAGCACCCAGAATCCCCAAAAGGGCATGATAATTGAAATCGCCCAGAAAAATCATTTATGTTTTGTGAAGTCTGTGTTTTTAACCAGTCATGTTGTCATTTTTTGGACCTTGAGGTAAATTACAGAGACTATATTTAATATTTTCATTTTTTGTTAAATTTGACTGTCACCCCTACATGTATATATCTCTGTTTGTTGCATAATAGAGAAAAACACAAGTTTATCATACTCTAAATCCTGCCTGACATATATGGCAGATTTTACTTAGAATTTGTTTTCACAGTCACACTGTGGTGGGTAATGATAATTTGTTAATTTAGCCATTTTTTTCTTTACCCACATTCAGGGGTTGGGAAATGCTAATATTGAGTAATTATCAGTAGTTAAAAACTGTGTAAAACCCAACAAGTTGGTGGCATGCGCGAGCATTCCACTGCAAGATTTTTACCACCTCTAGAACGTTGTAATGACATGACCCCGTTTTTTTGTGGGTTTTTTCCAGGTATAGAACTTGAAATACACACTGTTACTGCCAATTGATTTTTGGTTAATAATATCGCAATCATAAGAACAATTAAAACTGAGTAATGACAGTATCCCTGTAAAGATCAATGACATAATATACAAAAACAAACGATGAAGTCCAGTATTGCAAACAATAAAGATCGGAAGTCAACGGTAGAAAAAAGACAGTGAATACTAGGTAGTGAACAAGGGAAAAAAATAACCCCCAAACCAAGAAACCAAACCAAACCCGGGTTTAAAAGTCAGGACTGCCATGAATTTGCGTGCTTTATGTGCGTGCATCGTGTTTTATTGGGGCAGTGGTTTAAGCTTTAATGTTATTAAAGGGAGAACCCCATGGAGGTGGGGGAAGGAACAGCTCAGGGGGCCCCAGCAGGTGATGGGGTATTTGACCCCAAAGTTTCCCTTTAAAAGAAGGGGGTGGTGTTGCGGGCGCCGAAAAACCCCCCCCCCCCCCCTCCCCACCCCCGCGCTCTGCCCTTCTTGGGCCTTTTTCCCAAAACAGTCGTTTTCAAGGGCGCCCCCAAGGTTTTCCGGCAACTTTTTTTCCCAGCACGTGAAAATTTAAAAATAAAATGTCATTTTAAAAGGGTTTTTTGAATGGACGAATGTTCTCATGAACCAGGGAAAACTTTTTTTGGAATGTTTGTTTTCAGGTTTCGGAGAAATGCAGGGCTTTGTAGACCACCCTCTTGTTTCCCAGGAGTTTTTTTTTGACGGGGATCCCCTGCTGAAATACAACATGAGTTTTGGGGGAATTTTCCTAAAAAATTTTTTAAACAGCCGCCGCCAGGGTTTTGCCACATCGGGCGGGACCCTTTCCCCCTTTGAGGGTCTTTTGATGCCAGTATGCAGAGGACACAGCCCGGGCCAGGTTCTAGCTCCACAACTTCCCGCCATTTTTCTTGATGCGTTTTTAGATTGGGTTTTTTTTCATGCAAACTTGGGGGCCAAAACCACAGAGTTAATGGTGTTGGGTTTAAATTTTGTTCTTTGGGAATCCTGCAAGATGAGGACGCGAGTCTGGGGCCCTTTTCCTTTGATTTTCAGGGGCCGATTGGAAGGCAAATTTCCCTCTTTTCCCCCTCTTTTTGGCGTCATTAAACCTTTCCCCCTTTGACGTCATGTTTGATCACTTTTGTTTTTTTCCCTTCGGGTTTTTTTTTTTTTTTCTTTAGGAACATCCCACCCTGCTCTCACACGGGGCCAAAAAATGTTTTTTTGGGGGGGGGTCAAGGGGATGCCTGGTTTTGTTTTTTAACAGAAATCAGCAAAGAAACCCGGGTGAGACCTGCCGGGGAAAAATTATCTTCCTCCCTTTTGCACCGGGGTTTTTTAAAATTTTTTTTGGGGACTTTAATTTTTTTTAAATTTTTATAAATTTTTTTTTAACAACGGTTTTTTCTAAAAATTTGAAAAGGGGTTTCGCTTTAAAATTCATTATTGGGGGGATTTTAGATCCAATATGAACCCCCTTCAACAGAGGGGTGAAATGAGGGCGTTAAAGTAAGGGCAAGAGCTGCCCCAACTTCAATTTGGCGGTTTTGCACACGGGTTTGGGCCCCTTTGGGTTCCGGGATTGCCCCGCCGTTTGTTTTTTTGAGGCTTGAGCTTGTTTTTTTTCCCTGGTGTCTTTGGCACCCGTAAGGACCTGTGGGGCAATCCCCCATGCTTCGGGGTTTGGTCCATTTTACTTTTGTTGTCAAAAAAATTTCCCTTTAGAAAAAAACATAAATGATTTTCCCCCAGGGTTAAAAGGGGATTCACTTTAAATTGTAACTTTTCTGATAAATCCAGTTTTGAAGTTTTTGAAGGCATGGGACATTTTTGTCAGGGGGGAAAGGGCAATTTTTAAACAGAAAACCACTGTTTCTAAAGCTGAGTACATGGGCATAGAAATGCGATCAATGTGGGGGGTTATTTTTTTAATATGAGATTTGGAGCATGTAGAGATAAAGAGAACGGGGCCCAGGGCTGAACCCTTTTAAATTTCCACATTCCATTTGACTTTTTTTGGGATTAAAATTTTTTTACAATAACCTCGGGAAAGGTCTATAAAGGTATTAAGAAAACCCAGTGAGTGCTGTGCCTTTAATACCAAACGAAAATTTTTGGGGGCGAAAAGAATTGAGGGGATCTATGGTCGAAGGATGCAGAAATTTTCCAAGAAGAAGAAGGGGGAGTTTTTTTCCTCATCAAAGCAAGAAGAATTTAAATCTAAATGTGGACCAGGGGGGTTTTTTCGGTCTGTGGTTGGAGGAAAAGGCAGTTTGGGAAAAGGAGGAAGGAATCTTTGGGGAAAAGGGTTAAACTTTTTGAGTTTTTTTAAAGGAACAGTGTCGGACATTTTGAGTTATATAAATCCATTATTTGACGGGTGTCGGCTGGTCATTGGGATATAAAACCCTTTTTTTTGACAGGTGCCCAGACTGGTCAGTTGTATCTTTCCATTATTTAAACGGGTTTCCCACTGGTCATTTTCATACCATTATTTAAACGGGTGCGCGGTCAGTTAAAAACATCCCATTTTTTGGGACGGGTGTCAGGCTGGTCATTGTTTATCATCCCTTATTTACAGGTTCAGGCGGGTCATTTAAAACATCCATTTTTTGACGGGTTTCCCAAGACTAGGGGAGTTGAATCATCCATTTTTTTTGAAGGTGTCGGGCCCGGTCTTTTGATATCATCCATTTTTTTGACAGTGTAAATTTGCTGCGGGGGTTATAAACCCATTTTTATACGGTGCAGACTAGTGGTTGATATCATCCATTATTAGACGGGTGTCAATTCTCGTGAAAATCATTCATTATTATACGGGTTCAGACTATGATTTTGAATCATCCATTATTAGACAGTGTCAGAGGGCTCCCGTGGATACATTCATTTTTATCATGTCAGACTAGTGAGTTATACATCCATTATTAAAACAGGTGTCAGTTTGCGCGTGGATACTTTCTTTAAATTTTATACAGGTTCAGACTAGTGATTTAAAAACCATTAAATTATTAGACAGGTTAAATTCCCTTGAGTGGATATCATTCATTTTTTAGAAAGGGGGGGGGTCAAATGCAGATTTTAAACTTTTATGCAAAAATTCGAAAGGGGGAAAAAACCTTTTTTTTTTTGTTATACATTTTTGCCCACCCGCCCCATAGGCGATTTAAAAGTTATACGTTTACAAAAATTTAAACATGGCCACATTTTTTGAGTTATTTTCTTTTATAACTAAACGGGTGAAAACAACTGCTGACTCCTATCATGCACGCGTTTTCTTTAAAGGTGTATTTTGCTAAACCAAAACTTTCCCCTTTGGATACGTCTCCCTGTTTGTCTTTGATACACTTGTCAAAGTTTCATTTTTTTGTTTTCTTACGTTTTCGTTTCTGCTGTTGTTTTCTTTTTGTTTTGTTTAGCTTTGGGTTTTACATTTTTTTGGCCCCTTGTCTGTGCTGTTCCCCTTGTTGCTCCTACGTCGCTCATTTCCCAAACCCCTTCAAACCCCCCACACCCCCAAACTTGTCAAGCGCAGGGTTCACTATGGTGGGGGTTTAGGATTTACCCGCTCTCAGCTAACACACCCAGCGCAACACCCCTTTTCAGCCCCCTACGACAAAAACGGCACTTTTGCCCTAAGCCCCACTTTAGGGGGACACCCACCCCCAGTGGGGACCCCCCAAAAACCCCCTCAACAACCTCCCCCCTTTAACTGCAGATTACTTTGGGGCAAACCCTTTACAGGGACAAAAAATGTTTGGGAAAATGAAGGGGACCCCAGTTTTCCTTTTTGCAAAGACGATTAATGGTGATATGAAACATGGGTGCGGGGAAGTTTCCATGCTTTGGACCGTTTTACAAAGGGGGGGACTCTACTCCCTTTCCACCATGGAAAAATTTTAAAAAATAAAAATAATAATAATAATAAAAAGGAACTTAAAAAAGCGCCCAAAACTTGCAAAGAAAATCAAAGGGTGCATTCCCCCTTTTCCACCTAAACTTTAGTCATAAAAACCAAAACAAATAAAAAAAAAGTTTTAAACAGATATTTCAAAAATGGGACTGCCGAACCCCAAAACTATGAAAAAAAATTGCAATAGTCAAATGTTTTTTAAAACGCACAACCCCACACACACACAACACCCCAAGGTCATAACTTTTGAAGGGGGAAAGGACTTTGGGGTTTGTGAAAGGGAGGATAGTTCTGATATAGACAGGAGGGGGGGAAAACTTAGGTTTGAAATAAATATGTCCTTGAGGCTTTTAATTTAAAAATGCATAGCTAGGCTTCTGGGAAAGAGAGAGAGGGGGGCTCCCTTTTCCCGGTTATGGGCCCGAATAAGAAAGGCGGCGGCCCAACCCTAGAAAAGGTTGAATCCCATTTTTCGTAGGGACAAAGGGAAACTGCAGCAACCCAGGGAACCCTAAGGATGTACAGGGTTTAAACATTCACAGAGGGAGGAGGGTGCAGTTTTGTGGGGACATTTGTAACCCGAGGTTTCTGATCTTTTATTCACTCTCTTTTGGAAAAGGGAGCCAGTGGAGAGATCGCAAGAGGGGGGAATGTTTAAAAAGTCTCCGATTTTTCTTTCTGAGAAATGTCCCAGCTCAGTTTTTTTAACGGGTTTAAGGGAGGGATAGATGATGGGTGGGAGGGGGGCCCGACAAAAAAGAATTGCAATAGTCCAGACGTGAAAGAATGAAGAATGAAATTTTTGGGTTTTCAGGCAGGAGAAAGGTCATGGAGGTGCATGCTCACAAAACAGTTGGGTGAGAACACATTTTTTTGTGTTTTGAAAAAAGGGGGGTTTTTTTTTTTTTTTTTTCCCAAAGGGTTTTTGATAGGCGTTCGCCGCTTGTGCAGAGAAAGTTTGAAAATTTTAAGGGTTGAGGGGGCATGGGGGACAAAACTTTTTTTTTCTCTGATAGGCTTTTCCAAAGTTTTTTTGGGAAAAAAAAACACGAATGATCAAAAAATTTGTTCATCATATAATACGATGTTATCAGATCTTGGAAAAACATAATTAGCCATTTTTAAAATATGGGCCGAAACTGTGCGTTTTCTTCATTTTCCAGCTGAGAAAAGAATGGTTTGACAAAGAAAGGAAAGACGTTTGACGTCGGAAGAAGATTGGTTATCAAAGTGGAAGTTAAAGTCCCCGAGAATGATAATTTTCTGGGAGAGAGGCTGTAGTGATCCAGGAGTGATGAAACTCTTGATGGAAGATGGAAGATGTCAGATTATTCTTACGGCTTGGAGGTGGACGGTAAAGACAGCAGAAAGTAATAGAGTGGCCAGGTGTATTGAGGTTGAGTTCACAGACTTCGAAAGATTCAGGTGAAAAGAAAGGGAGTGACAGAAAGAAGAGCAGGTTCGAGTGTTTTCTTTAAAAATGACGGCAATGCCACCTCCACGGGGGGGTCGGGGAAGAGAAGCAGTTTTATACCGGGTGGTGTCAGTGTTTTATTTTCGGTTCATGACATGTGGTTTTAACCAGGTTTCTGTAAAAAAATGTTATATCAATATCGGGTTCAGAGACGAAATCAGAAATGAGATCAGCTTTACCTTCTGGGCGGGACAGATTGCACGTTGAAAAAGCACATGCTAAGGAGGTTTGAAGGAGGCAGAGAGGTGAGATAACGTGGTGAATTAGGATAACTGTCAGAGGAGTGGATGATAAACGATGGTAGAGATGTGGGAGGGGGAGAGTAGACAAAAGTTTGGATTTAGAGCTGGTGAGAAGCTGGGGAAAAAAAATGGGAAGTTTGGGGATTTACAGTTTCATACACACGCGATAAAACATAACTATCAGAACACTTTTTTTCAAAGTCTTTACAAAAGGGAAAAAGAAACGTTTTTCAAAGTCATTTACAAGAAGGAAACGTTTTTTCAAAGTTTTCAAAGGAAAAGAACACGTTTTTTCAAAGTCATTTACAAAGGAGAAGAAACGTTTTTTAAAGTCATTACAAAGGAGAAGAACCCTTTTTCAAAGCTTTTAAGGAAGAGCAATTTTTTTGTTAACGGGAAGGCACGTTTTTAAGTTTTACGGAAGAACAAAAAATTAGGGGACAGGGAAGAAGCCTTTTTCCAACTTACGGAAAGGGCCGTTTTTCCAAGTTAAAAGGGGAAGTTGTGGATTCGAACCAGTGAGGCATTTCAGTTTAGGTTAGTGTTACGTGAAGAGGATGGGAGTTTTGGGGGCTGAGTTCGTGTTTCCTGCAATTCCGCAGTTTTGGGTTATAATGGTTAAAGGGTTAAGTTTGGAAAAAACATAAACAGTTTAAATCAAATTTAGTTTAAAAGATAATTTTTGTAATTCAAAAGAAAAGAGTAGGGAAATATCGGGCAGTTCGGCACGGGGCATAAAAAGTATAACATGGTTGCGAAAAGGGTAAAAAGACCAAAAAACAATTTAAACACAAAAACCGTAAAACCGATAAGCCAATATATATTTTAAATAAATTCCATGTAAAGAATGGAATTTGGCAGTAGCAGGTGCAGTCCCCCACAGTGGATTACTGCTTTTGGACAGTCTTCAACCCCAAAAAAAAAACGGGAGGACCCCGCTCAAACAAAAAACCCAAAATAATATTCACAACACCCAAAAAACAACCACTCCCACCATTATACAAACCAACACCATCCCAAAAACCAACAAGTGGACAAAAGTCTTCACCTTTTGAGACCAGCCCACTTGGGAGTCTAGCCTAAGCCCCAACATTTGGAAAAAACAATCATTAAACTAACAAACCCCAAAAAACCACACCACCACCAAAACCACACACAAAAAAAAAAAAAGGAAAAAGTTCTGCAGGTTGTTCTGGCTGGCTCACAGCCTCAAACCCTACCATCGCCCGTCTCTGTCCTCTGATCTCTGCTTTGTCACTGAATCTGGCAACAGTGCCAATAATATTCTGATTTTGTAATCCGGATTTGTGACCACGTTGTTTTTTTTGGCTTGTGGGTTGGGGGTTTTTTTGCATCATTGGAGAAGTGACGTCAGTCATGGTTATTTTAGTTTGACGTGGATGAAGGGGGCTTGACTGTTTATCGGTGGCCTGTCTGCACCCACATGTGCCTGGTGTCCACCCTTTGTCTTTGGCTGGGCTGCTTCTTCGCTCTTTGATGCCAGAGCTGCTGGGGTCGTCTTTGCCACTTCTGCCTCGCTCAGACCAGAAAACAGCCCTGCTGGCAGGGGTTGTTTGGCCTTTACCACAGATGGGTCAGCGTTCAACCTTTGATCTGAGAGGCCTGGTATTTCTTCCAGAGACAACAAGCCAGGGCATCCTTTCCCCCAATGCGGTGTGCATCTTTGCCGTAAAACTTTGCCATGGCCTGCTCCCTTTTCTGTGCTGGCTGGGACTTGGGCTGTGCAGCTCGGATGTTAACAAAGCCCCACAACCTTCATTCAAATGGTGTTCTATTTTCAAAATGGCTGGCGGAAACGTTCTGAGGCCAGGGCAAGATCTTATTAGCTTTATGGCCTGGACTTTCGTTTTAAGAAGAACAAAATCTCCTATATAGCGCAGTATTTAACTTCTCTATTTCATTGTACACCATTTTTAAATCAACAGCAGATTACGTTAATTTCGGGCTGCAGCTCTCTCCAGGGAGATCACGTCGCCACATAATAATAATAATAATATATGGAATTTATATAGCGCTGAATCTTGTAAGAAAAAAAAAATTTTAAAATCGAAGCGCTTGCACTCAATCATTTACAGGCATGCAACTCTCCTTAAACATAATGAACAACAGATTTCAAAAACCATGAGCGCGCACGTATGCATGCATGCACGCACCACCACACACACACACACACACACCACACCACACACTAACACACACACATACACACACACGGAACAACACTTAGAAGGTGAAAGATGCTGTTGAAAATTAGGGACAGATATTTGGGGGGAAAGTCTCAGGTAGGAAATAAGTGTGTTTTGAGGCTGGATTTGAAGGTATCAAGTGAAAGCTTTTGGCGAAGTGAAAGAGGGAGGTCATTCCAGGTGGATGGACCAGAAACAGAGAAGGAGCGACGGCCAACAGTGGTTTGTTTGAATCTGGGTGTTCGAAAGCACAAAGAATCTGCGGATGAACGAAGGGACCGGGATGGAGTGTACAGATGAAGACAGTTACAGAGATAAGAGGGTGCAGATTTGTGGAGACATTTGAAACAGAGGGTATTGATTTTATACTCCAGTCCTTGTGAGACAGGCAGCCAGTGAAGAGATCGCAGAAGAGGAGTGATGTGTTAAGATTTTTTCTTTCTTAGGACCAGTCGAGCTGCAGAGTTTTGTATGCGTTGAAGAGAGTGGATATATGATGCTGGTAGGCCAGCCAAAAGAAAATTACAGTAGTCTAAACGTGAAAGAATGAGAGATGTGGCAAGCTTGGAAGTTGCATCAGTGGACAGATACTTGCGGAATCGCGTTTATGCGCGTATTGATAGTAGCAAGAACTGGCAGGTCTGGGTGATGAATTTTTTCATAGAGAGTGTGTTGTCAAGAAACTACTCCTTAATTACTTCACAGAGTTGGACAAAGGAACTGACGTATTGCGGAATCTATTGAAGATTTTGCGGATAGAGGAAAGTTTATGTTGGGGTCCTTGAGAATGGCTTCGGTTTTATCGGCATTTAAGTTGTAACTTGTTCAATGTAATCCAGTTTTGAATGTCTTGAAGGCAGAGTAGGACATATTGGTCAGGAGGGAAGGCATGTTTTCAACAGTATCACTGCCACTGAAGATGAGTATCAATCGGATAGAAAATGATGATCAATATGGTGGTTGTTTATTATATGTGAGAGTGGAGCAGTGTTGAGAGTAAGAGATCAGGGCCCAGGACTGATCCCTGCGAGGACTCCACATTCATTTTGAAGGTTTTGATTGTAATTTGTTTACGAATAATTCTGGAACCTGTCTGTGGGGTAGGTGAAGTTAAACCAGGTGAGGGCTGTTCGTAATACCAAACGTATTTTGGAGGCGTGAAAGAAGAATTGAGTGACATATTGTATTCATAAGGATGCAGATAAGTCAAGGAAGAGTGAGGAGGGAGATTTTTCCTGCTCAGAAGAAGTAGATGTGTATTAAAGTGTGGGATAGGGTGGTTTCGGTGCTTGGGGTGGGGGCGTAGCAGATTGGAAAAGTGGGAAGGAGATCATTGGAATGAAGGTGACTGTAGAGCTGTTTGAGAACGACTTTTCTGTACTTTAGAGACAAAGGGTAAAGTTTGAGAAGGCTATAATTCTTCAGAATGTTGGGGATCGAGGTAGTGCTTTTTTTTCAGTAGAGGTGTGACATATTGCGTTTTAAGAGTGATGGAAAATTTCCTGACACAAGAGATGTGTTTACTATTTTTGTGATAATAGGTACAAGTTGTGGAAGGCATTGTTGAGAAAACAGGAGCAGGTATGGGATCAAGGGTCGCATGATTTTTTAGTCATTTCCTTCTCGAATTGTCATGATTTTCTTTTTTCATTGAGGGATGGAAGGAAAAGATGAGAAGTGCCAGTGAAACTGGGGATTCAGGAGGCGCAGGCTGGAATTGAGTTGATCCAGTTCTGGCGCGTTATGGTTTCGAACTTGTCTGTAAAGAAGGGCAGAAAAGATGGATGGAAGTTAGCAGGCTGTGGGTGTTAGCAGAGGAGTTAGTTTTTGCAGATCCAAGGAGATTGAGGTGAGGGAAAAAAAGATATTTTATGGATGTAGCACAGAAAACTGGGAAGAGTAGTAGTCTGTCTTTGCTGAATGGATTAAGAGTTTGGACTTTGTTTATTTGTTTTCGGAAAAGCTGTTTGTTGGATTTCGGTTTTTGACTTCGCCACTGCCGTTCTAGTTGCCGGCGTTAGCGCTTCGCTATCAAGATGTCTTGGGTATACCATGGCGCACAGGGTCTGTCAGGGAGGAGATGGTCAGTAGGAGGTGCATAGTCATCAAGCAGTTGGCGGAGACTAGGTGTTATAGTGATCAGAGAGGTCCCTGTGGTCAGAGGTTGTGAAAACGTTCGGAAGCTGTGAAGAGAAGGTTGAATGTATAGGCTTAAGATTTGCGACGAGTATCATATTTCTTCTTTCTGACATGTTTTGTGATGTTATGATGGAAAAGAATGGCGGAATGATCAGAATGCAGATCGTCGGTGACAGATAACAGATGTGACAGATTAAATGAAGCAATAGTAATCAGCAGTCTAAATATGACACAGATCTGTGCGTTGCTTCGATTTTACCAGTTGAGAGAGAGAATGGATGGACAGAGAAAGAGAAAGACGTTTGACATTCTGGAGAAGAATGGTTGTCGTAATGGAAGTTGTAAGTACCTTAGAATTATAAGTGTTAGTGGGTGAGAGGCTGTAGTGGTCGAGGAGTGACTGGGAATTCTTGGTGAAAAAGAGATGTTAGGTTGTTTTTCCGGCTGGGAGGTGGACGGTGTTAAGGCAGCAGATAGTAATAGAGTGGCCAGGTAGGTTGAGATGATTTCGCAACTTCAAATGATTCATGCAGAGAATTAAGGTTGTACTGAAAGAAAGAGACGGTTCCAATGTGTCTTTGAGATGATGGCAATCCCACCTTTCGAGAGAGGGTGGGGGGAAAGAAATGGTTTTATATCAGGAGGAGTCAGCTGTTGTATTTTTGGCTCATGGCCATGTTGGTTTAAGCCAAGTTTCGGTGAGGAAGGTTATGTCAGTGTTTTTTTCAGAGATGAAATAGTTAGGTAGGTCGGCTTTTCCATTTGGAACAGGACAGATGCACATTGAACAACAAACTTGGAAGGAGATCTGAAGGAGGTGGGAGAGGTTTGAAGATGTGTGAAAGTGGTGGTTTGGACAAAGCCATCAGAGGAACGAGGACGAAGGCGATGGTGGTGGAGATGCGGCTAGGAGAACAAGACAAGAGTTTGGATGGTGATCAGGAAGTAGAAGATGGTTGAAAGAACTGTGCTAATCAGGGATTCGGAGTTTGAAAACACATTATGATATACATCAT
This sequence comes from Rapana venosa, assembly GCA_028751875.1. NCBI lineage: Eukaryota > Metazoa > Mollusca > Gastropoda > Neogastropoda > Muricidae > Rapana > Rapana venosa. The sequence goes on from CM054164.1 coordinate 6,174,370, forward strand.
TATCAACAAAACAAAAAACATTTTCAGAGTCACAAACAACAGAACAGTGAAAAGCTGAAGGAGGGGTCGGACGGATAGCATGGGGAAGAAGCGTTGGTAGGGGGTAACAGAAGAGACGATCAGAGGTGAGGGGGGGGAGTCATGGGAGGGGGAAAGCCACCACTGGCGATGACGTCGGCCTGCCGTTGTTCCCGTTGGTTTTGAGGGATGAATGCTAAAGTGTGTTATAAGCTGCTTAATATCAGGAGCAAGCGTGTATTGTTTTTGACAAATTTCAGGTGCGAGCATTTAGCTTAATGTCTGCGGCTCTCATGCCATGGTTAGCGGAACAACACCACTAAGATTGATGATGGGGGTGGTGTCAGTTCGTGATCACGTTGCAATTTGTTGAACGCAGAGGGGTTAGATTAAAATGGGTCACTCAAAGACCAGCACACAGTCAGGTAAACACAAATCATGAGTCGAATCGAAATTTTAACAATTCAAACAAAGATGAAATTTATAAATCGAAATATCTCAAAAAGTAGATAAGTAACAAGGAAAAATGTTCTGACCAAATAACTCAGGGTGAAAACATGATCAAGAATATGTAAAATTTCTGGAAAGGAAGCATGAAAAACACACCATCCAGCACTCAAACACAGAGCCACACACAGTGCTGCGAACAGGCTCAAAGGCAGATAAATCTATTCAAGAGCACAAGAGAGCAGTTCTCCTCATTACTTTTTCCTGTCTGCATCTGTTATTTGTTTCCCTTTCTGAATGACTTTTTTACATGATTTTGCCAAGGGGTAACTCTCTTGTTGCCGTGGATTCATTGCATGGCTATATATTATGTGTAATACGCGGGACTTCAGTTTTATCGTCTAATCTGGAAAAACTAGCACCAAGACCATACTCATGGTTCTTATGGATGGGGGGAAACGTTTCGGGCTCAAACGGATCTGAGCAAACCACCACACATCTTCCCAGCCGGAATTTTCGCTTTGTAGGCAGATGTGTTTACCTTAGACCAACCGATCACCCAAACCAGTCCTACACACAAACTTCTCATCCAGGTGGTCCTTACCAATGTCACTGTGATCCCCAAGTAAGTGCAATGAGTGAGTGGGGTTCGTTAGTCTTGGTGATCCTCAAGTGTCACCACTAGAAGCCTGCACAACAACACGCCATGTGTTGGCCTGAGTGCAGCAGCGTTGTTTACAGGTTGTTAGTGGCAGCAGCATCTTTGATGTGTTTACATGTTGTCAGTGGTGGTAGGCATCTTTCTGAATGGTGTTTACATGTTGTCAGTGGCAGCAGCTTCGGCCAGCAGCATCTTCTGACTGTGTTTACATGTTGTCAGTGGCAGCAGCATCTTCTGACTGTGTTTACATGTTGTCTGTGTCTGGAGCATCTTCTGACTGTGTTTACATGTTGTCTGTGTCTGGAGCATCTTCTGACTGTGTTTACATGTTGTCAGTGTCTGGAGCATCTTCTGACTGTGTTTACATGTTGTCAGTGTCTGGAGCATCTTCTGACTGTGTTTACATGTTGTCTGTGTCTGACGTGAGGGATGTCATATCAGTGACTGTGATGTGCAGGAGCTATGTCAGGTTCTTGGCGTACCCAAAGACATCAGCCAGGCTGTACAGTCATCTTGCCTCTGTATGGAAGACCTGGAAGGGCTGATGATGTGGCGGCAGCTGACTCAGCTGGGCTGACACCTGTATGACAGAGGAACTTTTTCATTAAGACTTGTAAGCAATGGGTGTGGTAAGATGACCCACAGCGCAGCACACGGTAGTCAGGGCCTTCACCATCACCTGGTGATGTCACTGGTAGATACTGCCATCTCATGACTTTTTGTGGCACCTGGTTGACTATGTCAGATGTCACTGATAGACACTGTCCATCATGACTTTACCGTCACTGGTTGACTAGGGTCAGATGTCACTGATTTGACACTGTCATCATGTAAAGGGGCACTCTGGGTGGGCTGGATATAATCATCGTGGCCTCTGGAATAACAGAGGCACAAATTAGGAGGAGAAAATCAGGGGTTTAGCAAGTTACAATGGTAGGTCCATTCCACCAACGCCCGAGACCTGGAAGTAGTAGGCTTTGCTAAGCAAGAGCAGATAAGCATGTCAGACCAGGGGCAGAAAACTGGGAGGGAGAATGGAGCACATGCTGCTGATATATATGTGTGTGTATCTGTCTATCTATCTAAATCCACACACCACACACACACACACACACACACACACACACACACACACACACACCAGGTCAACCTAAGGAAGGGCTGTGCATACATAACATACCGTCATCTGCACTTCGTACTTAAAGCAGACCATCTCGCAGGGATGATTTCAAAGCGAAAAAGGAATCTTTCAAATCTTGTTACACTGGAAAAGACACATACAGTATTGGGAGAACCATCTTACGGTAATACCAAATTAAAATGCATATTTGTTTTTTTAAGTGCTATATGCAAGAAAGGGGACGGGATAGCTCAGTGGTCGGAGCACTCGCTTTCCCCCAGCCAAGTTAAGCAGCGTCGAGCGTGGTTACCAGTTGAATGGGTGACCGTTTGCGAGCCTTGGCTTCAGTACAGTTCACCCAGCTGTAAATGGGTAACTGCCCTCTTTAGGGTCAGGGAAGGTAAAGCAGCGAGGGAGAGGAGATGGGCGCCGCCCTCAATATGCAGGCCCTAGAGAAGTGAGGTCTCTGACGCCTCGCTTCCCTACGACTTTATAGGTTATGGTGGAACTCCTATACCTACTTTACCTAATAGCAAGTATGGAGATCTC
>CM054164.1:6182164-6188747 GCA_028751875.1 Rapana venosa
AAGATCCAGGTTTTGGAGATGAGATTCCTCAGAAGACTCCTTGGCATTTCATACACGGACCACATTACCAACGAAGAAGTCCAACAAACCATGAACCAACAAGTAAACCAGTACGAAGACCTGCTGACCACAGTCAGGAAAAGGAAGCTCAGATGGTACGGGCATGTGACAAGATCAGATGGGCTCTCAAAGATCATACTGAAAGGAACAGTGCAGGAGAAGAGAAGGCGAGGCAGGCCGAAGAAGAAATGGGCAGACAACATTACCGAATGGACCGGGAGGAGCATTGAGGTAGATTTAGGTGAGGTCAAAGTGTGGCATTGAGGCAGATTTAGGTGAGGTCATAGTGTGGCATTGAGGCAGATTTAGGTGAGGTCATAGTGTGGAATTGAGGTAGATTTAGGTGTGGCATTGAGGTAGATTTAGCTGAGGTCAAAGTGTGGCATTGAGGTAGATTTAGCTGAGGGGCTGATGATCACAGTGTTAGGGGAGTGTATTATTTTCTTTCAAATCTCTCTCTCTCTCTCTCTCATCTTCCTCTCTCGCTCGTCTCTCTCTCCTCTCTCTCTCTCACTCTCCTCTCATTCTCACTCTCTCTTCTTTCTCTCTCTCTCTCTCTCTCTCTAGCTTGCACATTTCCACACTCAGAAAGCACAAATGTACAAAAGTAAGAAAAGGAAGCTTCTTATATGTTCGATAACACTAGAGGTCTTTAAGGTGGGAGATTTGAGAACTTGGCTAAACTTAAGGAATGGCGTCCATCAGGAATTGTTGTATATGCTGCTCTCAGCATTCGAAGTTGAAATTCTTTGCTCTTTCTGTGTCTATGTATTAGTGCAGACAGAAGGTAATACTTTTTAACTGCTCTGAAAATCAAATGCCTGGGACATGCTAGATACATGGTTGACTGCTAAGGATTACTGCCCAGTGGATTAAGAACAGATCTCAGTGACAAGCATACTGCACACTGCCTTTTGTGGGGGTGTCATCAGAGCTATACATTACTGAGCAAAGTGGTCTTAGGCAGCATCAAAGAAACAGGGAGACATTTTAAAAAATGAGAGACAGATCAGACAGCGTCAGATCAATGTGAACTTTTTTTAAAGTTTACTTCTTCCTCTGCATGTGCTCTAACGAAAAGTAGATCTAGTTTGCCAAACACCCCACTCTCAGTGTCTGTGCAGCACTTGGACCTAGCAGTGCCATCAGGAACGTGGGTCACCTCAAGACACCGGCAATTAGATCTAGCCATGGCAATCCAGATCTAACCAACAAGCGATGCAGCTTGTTTCCAGGTGCAGGGCATGAAGCAAAGGAAGGACCTTTCAGGACTTACAAGGACCCTAAGTCAGTTTAAAAGGACCTTTGCCATCATGACTTTTACAGAAAACCTTGAATGTCCTCTGAAGGACTTACAAGGACCATAAGTCAGTTTAAAAGGACCTTTGTCATCATGACTTTTACAGAAAACCTTGAATATCCTTTAAGGACTTACAAGGACCCTAAGTCCTGTTTAAAAGGACCTTGTCATCAATGAATTTTACAGAAAACCTTGAATGTCCTCTAGAAGGACTTTACAAGGACCCTAAGGTCATTTAAAAGGACTTTGTCATCATGACTTTACAAAAACCTTGAAGTCAAAACATGCAGAAGGTCTGAAGAGTAGATATTCTGCTGAGGCGATCTGTAGCTGGTGTGGCGATGTCTTATTGGTTTTTTTACATTACACTTGGAAAGAGGGGAGTGAGGAATGAAAGAACTCTCTCTTCTCTCTCTCTCTCCTCTCTCCCTCTGCTCTCGCTCTCTCTCTTCTTCTCTCTCTCGTGTCTCATCTCTCTTCTCTCTCTCTCTCTCACTCTCTCCACCGTTGTGTGTGTGTGTGTGTGTGTGCGTGTTGTGTGTGTAGTGGGTATGGTTGGTGTATATATATATATATAATATATATATAGTATATATATGTGTGTGTGTGTTGGGTGTGTTGAATATTACTTGCCTGGGATTTATCACAGTTCCTTTCATTAACCATTAACGCTGGGGCAACAGCAAAGTGAGAGGCCTGTATGACCAGTGGCTTTCTTTCCCATCATGGAATTCCACTTTACAGCCTTAGTCTTTAGTGATCGACTATGACCTCTCTGACTAGGAGGCTTGACTCGCACAGTCCTGAAGTGCTGCAGCCCTGGGGGCTGGTTGGCCTTTGGAGAGCATCTCCAACCCTGACTGTCTTTATGCCCACTTGGCCGAGAGAGTCGGGATGTGCTGTGGGCAAGGCACCTCCACTATAATCAAATTTCTGCCCAGTTTCCAAAACAGCAGCTGCCTCCTCTGCTGTTTTGGAGGTCATCCTCGGACACGACGGACAAACATGATGAATATCACTTGCACACAGCCCACAGGTCCTACTGCTATCCTGTTATGATTTTTGTTCAGTACATTTTAACATTCAGGCTTTTACACCAGCATAAGTAAGAAAAAGAAATTATTATCCCAATAAAGCTTCAGTAGAAATTCTGCCATTCTGAAACATTTTACCTGAGGACTTTGGAGTTTTTAAAGACAGAAGATATAATGTTATTTCTATGATTAGGTCGTATGGGAGCAAAGGTTCAGTTTTGTCATCATAACAAGTGCCTAAGTATTTTGTTTCATCACTACGTACTGCTTTTATTCCCTCAATGTAAAAGTTTGCTGCAGGCCTAGCAGCCATGACACCACACACACACAACACACACACACACACACACCCACACCACACACACACACACACACACACACACACACACACACACTGAGTAACCCCCCCTCCTCTTTCTCTCTCTCTCTCTGTCTCTGTCCTCTCTCTCTCTATGTCTGTCGTTACAACACACACACACACACACACACACACACACACACACACACACGCACGCACGCCGCGCACACACCACTCACACACACACACATCAGGGACAAAACAAAAACCTTCATTCACACATAAGCATCTGCCTTTTCTCCTGCATTTCTCCCTCTCTGTCTCCTTCCTCTAACATCACTTATAGTGAAAAGACGTTACACACACACACACACACACACACACACACACACACACACACACACACACACACACACACGAAGCCAAAAAGAACAGTGAGGTCTGCACAACTGCCCAGGGCGACTCCCTTCCAGCAGCAGGAACTGACGCCATGGCGTGCCTACAGTCCCAGACACCCTGGGTGTAACAGCATGTTCCATGCCTCAGTCACTGGTACTGAAGTATGCTGTGTGCTCACCTCTTCATTATTACCAGTCCACGTGGAAAGGGGGAAAAGTGAACATACAAATGGGACTCCTTTTTTTCTGTCATTGTAGTATATAGTATATAATAGTATATGAACAGAAAAAATCTATTGTGGTTATTTTGTAGTGTTTATGTAACAACAATAAAAAAAATGAAGTTGATACTTGTTGACTATATTTCTATTCCCTTGGTAATCTGACGTACACTTTTGGACAAATAACTTAGTAGTTGTGGTATTTGAGAACATTTTTATATTAGTAATAAGATTAGTTTGTTTTAGATTGTTTTGGTTTTGTGTTATTGGGGTGGCTTTTTCTTGTGTGGTATTTATATTGTGTTGTTGTTGCTTGGGGTTTTGTTTTGTTGTTGTTTTTTTTCTTTTTTTTTGGGGGGGGGGGGGTTGTGTGCTTTTGGGGGTCTTACAATGCCCTATTATTGGTTTCCCCTTCTTGTATTGATTTATATATCAACATAACATTTTTGAATGGTAATGTCATCGAAATGATCAGATCTCAATACTGCAGTGGAACTGCAGATCTATTGCTATAAATGTTGATACTTACACCAACATCTTAGTCAAATTGTTATCCAAGTCCTTATCCTTCAGTCTTTAAATGTTAAAAAGAGAAAAGCTCCAAGACTGAAGCATTTTCTATCCACCAGTTTGTGAACAACACACTCTGATGGAAAGATTAATACTGCAATTTTATACTCTGTTGTTTACAACACTGCATGGATACAGTCTCCTGTGCCAGCAATATAACAAATGTTCGTGTGCTATTACTGTAAAGCTTTCGAATCTCTCACCATCAACTTGTATCTGTTTATTTACCTAAAGGTCCTGATAATGAAAATACTGACTGGCTGAGAACAATAAGTGAACAACAAAAATGGATTGTAGCGGTTGATTTTAACAGCCATTCACCTTTTTGGGAAAAAGAGTGTCTTCAACATTACTAATAACAGACTTTGTTGAAAAACATAGTGACTCACCCTTAGTTTTGCTTTAACCGATGGGTCCTACACCAGAATCCCTGAAGTACCCACCACGACCAACGTGCCATAGATCTTACATGGTTTCGCCTAAATTAGCATTGTCACACTCTGGAAAATTAGATAAACATTAGGTAGTGACATTTTCCTATTTTTTAAAGTTTAAATGAAAATTTTAAAAAATAAAAAATGTGATCCTGACTTCATTCCTAAATACAATTTAGAGAGCCGCTGGGGTCATTTTCAAGCATATTTGGAATTAAATAGTAAATACATCCAGCCATGACAAAATTGACACAAGACAAATTCTTTCTGCAATTCCGTTTTTTAAAGTAGCCGATAAACAATTTTCCAAAAAAAAAACAAGTCTACAAAAAAACAGTTTTAGGTAATGTTGGTGGAAAGCCGATGTGAAAAAGCATCTTTGAAAAAAACTAATGTTCAAATTTTTCAATAAAGTAAATCGCTGAAAACCCACGGGCCCTTGAAAATGTAATATCAGATGCACCCGAGAAATAGGCAAGTAAAAAACTTATTGGAAAACATTTGAATGAAGTTCAAATCACAAGGTACAAAAGATGGGAGCAACTAAAATAATAAAAAATGGAAAATAAAATTCCCAAATTATCCTATTGATTTAAAATAAAAAAGTTTTCCCCTTCTTTAGGGAAAAAACCCGAATCATTTCTTTTTTTTAACCCAAAACAATATTTAAATTTAACCCCTTACAAAAAAAAAAAACTTTTTTCCCCCCTTTTTCCTTAACACCCCAACCAACCCCAAACTTCCCCAAAAAAAAAAAAAATTCCCCATTACAAACAAAACTCACATTGCCCCCTTTAAAATGTGTAAACCCCCAAATCAACCCATATTTTTCAAAAAATTTAATTTACTCCCCAAAATTTTAACACAATTTTTCCTTTAAAACAAAAAAAAAAAAATTAATAGCTAAAACCCCCTACACTTACGTTCATGTCTTAAATTACTAGAAAAAAATTTTTTTAAATAAATTTTTAAAATTGAAAAAAAAAATTTTTTCCGGAAATCAAGCAGGTTTTTAGAAAAGGCAATCACATTGATCTCTAGTTAAGCGACAACCAGGTAAGTTCATTTTGCGGGGAAATGTCTACTAGCAAATTTTTGATAAAAAACAAGGCTTACACCGGTTGGCCCTTTTTTTAAAAAAAAAAATTTTGGGTTTTTGGGAAAGAAGGTTTTAAAATTTTTTTTAAAAAAACAAAATTTAACTAAAAAAAACCCAAAAACAAAAATTTCACAAAAAACCCACAACAAACCCCCCCCCCTTTTTTTTTTCAACCAAAACTTTTTAAAAAAAATTACCAATCAAAAAAAAATTTTCAAAAAAACACCCCCATTTTAAAAAAACCAAATTTATCAAAAAAAAAAATCTAACAAATTTAAACAAAAAAATTACAACCAAAAAAACCAACCAAAAACCCCCCCAAAAACCCCCAAAAAAATTAAACAAAAAAAAAAACCCAACCCAACCAAAAATTTAAACAAAAACAAAAATATTTGCCCCCAAAAAAAAACAAAAATTTTTTTATAAAACCCCCCCAAATTTTTCCCTTTTCACTTTTAACCCCCCTTAAATTTAACCCCCAAATATTTTTTCCCCAAATACCTTTTAAAAAACTTAACCTCCATATAAACCCCACCCCCCTTCTTTTTAAAAAAAACCTCCCCTTTTTTTTCCTTAAATTTGGGGGAATTTTCCAAAAGGACGAAACCTACTTTCAAAACTTAAATCATGAAACCCCCCCACAATTTTCCAAAAAGGGTAAAAAAACCCAAAAATACATTGAGAAATACCCCTTTTTAAACCGGTTTGGGGCCAAAAAGAAATTAAAAACGGTGAACCCCCTCCATTTGGGGGCTCAAAAACGGAGAAAATTTTTATCTAAAAAAAAGGAAAAATCAATTTTTAACTTTATCCCAAAATACCCCAAAACAAAAAACCCTTAAAAAAAAAAACCCCCCCCCAAAAAACCCCCCCCCAACAACCACAAAAAACAAAACCAACAAAAACTACACAAAAACCCAAAAACCCCCCCCAACCCCCCACCAAAACAACCAAAAACAACCCCAAAAATTTTTCCAATTAACAAACAAAAACAATCCAAAAACCAACCCCACAAAACCCCAAAAACCTTTATTACCACAAACAAAAAAAAAAATCCCCCAAAAAAACCCCCCCCTTTTAAAAAACCAAATTTTTTCCCCCTTTTTTTCAAATTTTAATTTTCCCAACAAAATTTTTCAAAAAAACTTTTTTAACAACAAAAATACTAA
>CM054164.1:6189247-6214247 GCA_028751875.1 Rapana venosa
TGTAGTTTACTTGTTTGGTGATGGTTTGTTGGACTTCTTCGTTGGTAATGTGGTCCGTGTGTGACATGCCAAGGAGTCTTCTGGGGCATCTCATCTCCAAAACCTGGATCCTCCTTTGTAGATCTGCATTCAATGTCCAGGATTCGCATGCTACAGATGTATGGAGATGACCAGTGCATGCAGTAGCTTGACCTTGGTCATGAGAGATATGTTTCGGTCTTTCCAGATGGTCTTGAGCTTCGCCATTGCTGCTGCTGTTTGTGCAGCTCTTGCGGGGATTTCGGTCGGTGAACCTTCTTTACTAATAATAGCTCCAAGTTACTTGAAGTGATCTACAACCTCAAGTTCTTTTCCACTGACTGTGATCTTGGTAGTGATTGGCTGGGCACTTTTTGTCATGAATGTTGTCTTCTCGGCACTGAACTCCATGCCCTATCTGGAGGATTTTTCGTCCAGGTGGTACACTAGGTTGGCTGGTTCCTGTTTGTTTCCTGCCAGTCTGTCGATGTCATCAGCAAACCTGAGGCTGGTGATTATCCGCCCTCCAATACTGACTGTGATCTCCTAAGGTATCAGTCATTATGCGCTCAAGGAAGACATTGAACAGTGTCGGCGATAGGAGACTGCCATGACGGACTCCCACTGAGGTATAGAACCATTCTCCAACAGTGCCTTGGACAAGCACTGCACTGGTGGCTTTTGTGTATACCTCTTTGATGGTCTAGATGATCTTTTGTCCCATGCTATACTTCGCCACCATGCTATACTTCTTCGCCAACAGAATGAACACAATCACTCATCATACCCCTGCCAAAGAAGGGGAATTTACGCCAATGCCAAAACTATAGAACAATCAGCCTCATCAGCCACGCCAGCAAGATCATGCTTAAAGTTATTTTGAATCGACTAACGAAGGAGGCAGAAGAACACCTTGCAGAGGAACAAGCTGGGTTTAGGGCAGGCAGGAGCACAATCGAACATATTTTTAACTGCCACATCCTGATGATAAAACATCTTCAACATCAGAGAGACCTGTTCCACAACTTCATCGACTTCACGAAGGCTTTCAACAGAGTATGGCACGAAGGCCTGTGGCAGGTCCCCAGAATGTTTGGCATTGAAGTAGGACTAGTGCAAACCATTCAAGCACTATACAACACCGCAAGCAGTGCAGTCCTTCTGAACAATCGGGTCGGAGACTACTTCACAACCACAGTTGGGGTCCGACAAGGATGCCTGTTATCTCCAGTCCTGTTTAATCTGTTCTTGGAAAACATTACGAGAGAGACCCTCCATGACTTCCACTCTACCATCTCCATTGGCGGCAGACCCCTCAACAACTTGCGGTTTGCCGATGACATTGACCTCATGGGCGGAAGTAACACAGAGCTGCAAGATCTTACGGCCAGAATTGAGAACAGAGCTGGAGCATAAGGGATGGAGGTGAGCTCGGAGAAAAGTAAAGTACTTGTGAACAGCACGAGCAACGCCACTGCTAAAATTTACATGAACGGCCAACAACTGGAGGAGGTAGACGCTTTTAAATACCTTGGCGCTACACTCACAAAGGACGGGCGATCGACGACAGAAATCAAAGTCAGATAAGCCATGGCAACATCCTCCATGACAAAACTCACCACCATATGGATCGGATGGATGGTGGATCGGTGGTCTAGAGGTAACGCGCCTGTCTAGAAAGCGAAAAGTCCGGGTCTGAAGTGTACGGCGGTTCGTACCCCGTTTGGACCGGAAATTTTTCCCCCATCCATTAGACCATGAGTGGTGGTCTGGGCGCTAGTCTTTCGGATGAGACGATAAACCGAGGTCCCGTGTGTTACACGTAATTATTTAGCGCACGTAAAAAAACCCACGGCAACAAGAGTTGTCCCCGGGAAAATTCTTAGAAAAAAGCCACTCTAAAAACAAAACGGCCAAAAAAAAGGTTTTAAAATTTGGCCCCTAAAAGGGGGCGACGCGTCTTTCCCGGCTTCCCCGGAAAACCCACCCAATTTCAGGAGGGGAGGGGGGTTTAAGGTAAAGGGTTGAAAAAAAAACCCGGGTTGATTTGGGGTTCCCCCTTTGGCCAAATTTTTCCCCCACCATTAAATATTTTGGGGGTATTTTATGAAGAAAACCGGGGTCCCCCTGTTTACAGTAATTATTTGGCACAAAAAAACCCCCCCGGAAAAAGATTCCCCTGAAAACAGAAAAAACCTCTTTGGGAAACAAATCCTAGAAAAAAAAAAAAGGGGAATAAAAAAATTTTAAAAAAAAGAAAAAAAAAAAAACAAAAACCAAAAAAAAAAAAAAAAGAAAAAAATTTTTAAAAAAAAAGAAAAAAAGAACAAAAAAAAAAAAAAAAAAAAAAGGGAAAGAAAAAGAAAAAAAAAAAAAGAAAAAAAACTACGGGCTTTTCGGGAGAAACGAAATCCCCATGAATTTGTCAAATCAAATAACCGGCTGGCAGGCCCACGGAACCCCTTCTCACCTCGCAAAAAAAAGCTGACATGGTTCGGCCACGTCATCCCCAACACTTCCAAAAAACAGTACTGCGGGGAACACTCGAAGGGGGGCGAAGAGGGGAAGAAGAACAAGTAGGGATGGACAACTCAAGAATGGACCGGGAGAATGGTGGGCACTACGCGCAGAGCCGGGGACCGGATTGGGGGGCTTACCCGGCACACTTTTGCCCCCACGACGCCGGTCAGGTCTGATGATGTGAGAAAGGGATGATATGATGATGATGATATTTTCATTGTGACCCATAATACGTCATGCCATACAGGTCAAATCCCTTTTTTTGTGTCTATAAAGACCGTGGTACGTTTTGTTGGTGCTGGCTGTTTTTCCAAAAAAAAAACTTGCGGGTTGCATATTTTTTGTGGTCTTCTTTTTGGGCGAACCTGCCTTTCTTTGGCGATGACCTTTCGGCCTGTGGCTTAGTCTGTTTCAAATTTAAACATTACTTTACGGCGGGTTTATGGGTGATCGTTCGATAGCTCGGGCATTGCTTTTAGATTGCCTTTCGGGGGAACATCATGAAAATGTTTGGGCCCAACTTTTGGCATCCCCCACCGCCAGATCTTTGGCAAATTCTTGTGGGGAATTCTATCACTGTTGTCCCCGTGTTTATAAACTCGCTGGAAGTTGTAAATGCCTGCATTTTTCCCCATTTTTCAGTGATTTTATTGATGCCTAAAATTCTTCACGAAGTATAGGGAAGTCACCTTGACAGTACGATTTGTAAGTACGCTGGGGTTCTTGTGCTGATGGTTGTTTGCTCGAACAGTTTCCCCCATCTGTTAATGTATCTGTTTTTCTTGAGGCAGCCCATCCTTGTCCTCGATGTTGTTGACTCTTGACTCCTTCTGCTCTGGACTCTTTTGCAGTGTGATAGGTTTTCTGTGTCGTTCTTAGAACTTTTCTTCGATATCTGAGCTTTGTTTTTCGTGCATTTTCTTTGGCCTTTTTCAGTCTTTCTTGATTTTGTTTTGATCTCTCCGTATTGCCCTGCTCCTTTTGTATTAATCTCTTCATTCACTTCATTTACACACATTCCGGGATTTTATCTGATTTATTGAATTTTTTCTAGACAAAAACAAGTGATGAAATCAGAAGTATATCTCCTCTTCGCCCCCTTTCATCTCAGTAACGGGGTTTTTGCCTGCATGAGGGGGTTTCAACATTTTTTTTAAGGGTGGGACATGGGGGTCGAACTGGGACTTTTGTTTAAAGCTCATGTTTAAATTTGTACTGATTTTAAAAGGTTTCCCTTTGTACACCTAAAAATTCATCATTACTCGTTTTATACCTTTTCCCTGGAAAACAAATTTAATATGGCCACCAAAACAAAATGTTTAAAAATTTCAAATTTTTTTTAAAACCAATACAGAAAACCTTTTTCGACAAAAGTTTTACAACCAAATTTTTTAAAAACCCACGGGGAAGATCTCCATACTTCATATAGCACTAAAAAAAACAAATATAAAATTTAAATTTTGGTATTCCAAAAAGGTTCTCTCAAAACTTTGTTCTTTTCCAGTGAAACTAGATTTGAAAAAACCCCTTTTTCGTTTAAAATCTCCCTGCGAGTGGTCGTTTTAAGTACTTTAGTGCAGATAGGGATTTATGTAGCACACCCCTTTCCCTTGGGTTGACCGGTTTGTGTGTTGTGTGTGGTTTTGGGTGTGTGTTTTAGTGTATTTAGTGTAGTTTTAGAAATACACAACATAATATCAGCACATGTGCTCCATTCCCCCCCAGTTTTCCCCCCTGGTTGCTTGTGATGCTCTGTGCTTAGCAAGCCACTTACTGCCCAGGCCCCGGGGCGTTGGTTTGGAGATGCCCGCCCATTGTAACTTGCTAAACCTGTTTTTCTCTCTCCAATTTGACCTCTGGATTAAGGCCACGATGATTAATCCAGTGTCCCCCTTTACATGATACAGTGTCTTCGTAAATTTGACCTAGTCACCGGGGTGAGGGTAAAGTCATGTGACAGTGTCTATCAGTGTAACTACCTAGCCCCCAGGTGAGGAAAGCACAATGACAGTGTTTATCATGACTCGCCCTGTCACCAGGGGGCAGAAAGTCAGATGGCAGTATCTCCGTGGCATTGGCCTATCTCAGGTGATATGAAGGCATACACCGGTCTGCCTTTCATTTTACCGCACAAAAGTCATGTACAGGTCCTTGTCTACAGGGTCGGGGCCCACTGAGTGCAGCTGCCCCCCCAGCATCACCCCTTTGGGTTCCCCTGACAGGGCAATACGTACAGCTGGTGATGTTTTTGGGGGCACGAAGAACCGACATAGCTCCTGCACATCCGTCATGATATGAATCCTCACGTCAGACACAGACAACATTAAACACATCACAAGATGCCCAAACGAAAACATGTAAACACGTCACAAATGCTCCAGGCACGACAACTTAAACAAAATCAGAAAGCTCCACCACGACAAAATGTAAACTTTGTCAGAAGATGCTCCACCACTGACAACATTAAACACGTTAAAAGATGCCCGAACAACAAACATGTAAACACAGTTAAAGATGCCCACCCCTGCAACATGTAAACAGACCCAAAGATGCTCCAACACAGAAAACATGTAAACGGCAAAAAGATGCTCCAGAAACGAAACTTTAAGCACAGTCACAAGTCCCAAAGAACAGACAACATTTAAACACGTCAACGATGACCCAGCAAAAAAAACATGTAAACAGCAAAAATCTCCAAAAAGACAACATGTAAACACAGCAGAAGATGCTCCAGCCACAGAAAACATGTAAACCAGTCGCACATGCCCAGACACTGACAAATGTAAACACAGTAAAAAGTGCTACAGCACGAAAAACATGTAAACACAGTCAGAAATCTCCACCTGAAAAAACATTAAACACAGTCACAAGATGCTCCAGACACTGCAAAAGTAACACGTCACAAAGTGCCCAACACAGCAAATGTAAACAAAGGTTAGAAGATGCTCCAGCATAGAAACTGTAAAAAGTCGAAGATGCCCAGCCACTGACACTGATCACAGTCAGAAAATGCTCCGCACAGAAACATGTAAACACAGCAGAAGATCCCGCCCTGACAACAGTAACCAGTCAGAAATGGTCCAGACACAGACAACATGTAAACAGTCAAAAAAGCCCGAAAGAAAACTGAAAACCCCTGTGAAATTCCAGACACGACAACTGTAAACATCAGAAGGTCCGACAAGACAACTGTAAACCTGTTGAAGATGCTCCAACACTGCAACATGAAGCACAGTCACAAAGTCTCCAACACAGACAAAGTAAACAGAGTTAAAAATTTTCCGCTTAGAAACGTAACACAGTCAAAATGCTCCAGCCATGAAACGTATACACTCAGAAGATGCCCCAGACACAGAAAACATGTAAACCAGTCAAAGGCCCACCACTGACAACATTAAACAAGTCGAAGAGGGCCCAAAACACAAAAACATGTAAACAGTCAGAAGTCTCCAGACACAAAACAAAAACTTTAGAAGAGGCTCCGCCTGCAACATGTAAACACATTTACAAAGTCTCCAACAAAAACAACATGAAAACACAGCAAAGAGTCCAGACACAGAACAACATGTAAACTATGTCAGAAATGCTCCAGCACGACAACAAAACACTGTTAAAGATCTCCACCCAGAAAAAATGTAAACCAGTAGAAGTGCTCCAGACACAATCAACTAAAGCACGTCAATGAGCTCCAGCCAGACAACATTTAATTGCAAGATATAGCGCTCTATAAATTCCATATATTTTTGTTTTTAAGGGTGTATCAACTCAGCAATCTGACACCTGTCAATAAGGGTGATATAACTCACTTCGGACCCCTGTCAAATTTAAAATAAATATAATTTTTAGAGCGCTATATTTGCAATTACAAACCAAGCGTTCCTCAATCTCCCCCCACACAAACAACCAACAATGTTAACAATATTCAAAACAAATTCAAATTTACACACACACATACAACCCCCACACACAACGGCGACAGAAAGCAGCCCAAAAATCCCTAGTGAAAGGGGCTTTTATTGCATAACAAAAATGACGAAAACGACGTAAAGGGTCAGCCGTATTATTTAGATGACACACTAAGGGAAAAAAAAGGCTGATCAAAAAAACCTAGAAATGCAGGGCCAAAACCAAAAACGGAAAAGCAGCTGTTCTCCCAAACACTTCTACCAATGGCAACGCGCACCAAACGATCCCAATTTCCAGACATTCCCAATCCACCCTTTCCGAACTGAGGCAATGATCTTGTCTTTGAGCGAAAGATCACGGCTCGGGAGGGACCGTGGGGGACCAGGACGCCTCCGGTCACCATCAGCCCAATGTACGGACACCGAAACCCCGGTGAGGAGAACCCCGCATGGTGACCAGGGAACCAGACCGACTGTTTTTTAGCACCACGCTCCCCCCCCCTCCCGCCACCCCCTACGCTCAAGCAGCAAAGGACTGCCCTCTTCACCAGCCCCTTTCCCTCTTCACCCAGCACTGGCACAACACCAAAGAGGTCAGTGCAAATTGAAGAAATTAGAAAGAAAAGCTAAAAGGCCTGAAAACCTACGTAAAAAGAAACCCCAGTGGAAAAAGTTTTGGACGTAAAGTCAATTTTACTTTGATGGAAAAAATTCAGTCTCCCACCGTAGTGACGTTCCGACTCCTTTCCCACAGGGGGTTTAAACAGCAGCGCCTAGGTAACCCCTAGGGCTTTGCGTTTCAAAGTGAAAAAACAAAAATTGGGGAGTTCACCGTCGGAAAAGCAAAGTCTGATGTCCAAAACCACAATGGTTTTATCCATTGGGGAATTAATGATTTAAAAAGACACGACCCACAGGAACCCGTAAGAACAGGGTTTTCAGAATAGAAAAATTATTACCTTTTCCCCTAAACCAAAATTGTAATTACAAGATTACCCCTCCAAAAAAATGCTGATCTGCAGGGAAAAAGGGAAATTGTTCAATGTTTAAAACATTTTTGAATTGTTTGAACGAAAAAGCTCTTTCATAACTAAAAACCTAAAACCCTTCACCATAGTAATTTCAAGACACTGCACCTAATGCCAGGGTCACGTTTCTGGCCAAAACATCGCCGACACGTGCACGCATTGCTCGGGGAAAAGCAGAAGGGGAAAAACCTAGACGCGGTTTCTACAACAATCCACGCCGGGTACCTCCTATAATCACCTACCCACACGTTCAAAAAACCAGGACAGACTACCATTGCCTTCATTTTTCAGGACTGCCATTACCAGTGGGACAGCCAACCAAAATCAGAATGTGAAGAAACCCCTGACTGGTAATTTATGGTGAAATTTCGTGCACTGCATGGTATTTTCCGTTTTGCTCACATCTGTCCCCCGCTTTTTTTACTTGATCAGGTAACTTTCTTAAATGATTTATTTATTAAGTTTAAAATTCTTTAGTCATTTAACATTGTTTATTATTTTTTTTTTTTGTTTTTGTATTTTTGTTTGGTAAAGTTTTTTTTGGGGTTGGGGTTTTTGTTTTTTTTTATTAATTTTAGTGGTTTTTTTTTTTAACGTTGTACTTTAGATCCACCAAAAAACCAAGCCTTTTTCCTTTTCCAGTGGAACTAGTTCTTTTTCCCACTAATCTCCCCTTTTTTAACCCAGCATTTTGTGAAAATATTACAATAGTGATGTTACAATCACTCAAAGTAAAAAAAGTAAGCCCCCAAGTGCCGGGCTATTTTATCCCCTTCTTCAGCAAAGTCGATGCTGTAACAAAATCATGCACCCATTACATTGAGGGGGGGTAATTACTGCATTTTCCCTCCCCAGTACTAACCAACCCCGAATACTTTCATGGCGCACGGAAATTTTTGGAAAAAATTAAAAATAAATACTGTATCTGTATACCCCTAAGGGACCAAATGAACTAAAATTGAGGGGATAACAACCTTAAGATAAGAAAAAGGGGTTCATTGCAGGAGTTTTTAATGCACTGCCCCCTTTCGGGGAAAAAGAATGTAAAAAAAATTCAAAATCGATTTTTTAAAAACTAGTTGATTCATGTCTATGCTTGCTAAATGGGGCGTGTCACCAGAATTCCAACTTGCTAGTCCAAAGCATCGCTTTAATCTACATTTGTGTTCCTGCATTACCCAGAGTGTGAGGGGTCAACGTATAAGGACCCCTTTGGGCACGATCCCCTGCCTATTATCAAAAATTTGGTGAACAAAAACTTTCTGTTGACCTAAAAAGACAAAATCCCCAAAAATTTAACTAAAAAAAGGTTTTGGAAAGTTTGAAACACCTAGCAGTTTAAAAACCTGCGGTTTTTGGACATGACCTTGACCATTTCTATTCCATTTTTTTAACTGGCCCATCCTTCAGCTGCCATTTTATCTACCCCCAAAAAATTTAAACTTTAAAAAACAAATAAACATGGGGGAAATATGGGTGGCCCCAGTTTGTAAAGCATTAAAAATAAACGCTTATGTATAAATTTATTTAAAAGTAAACAAAAAAATAAGTAAAACAAAAACAACTAAAATTCATTGAAACCCTTGTTGTAGCACGGGCAAAGACAATTTTGGACTTTTTTTTTGACCAAAATTTAAAAAAAAAAAAAAAAAAAATTTAAAAAAAAAAAACATAATGAAAAGAGGTTTAGTTTCCCTCTTGTCCATGAACGGGGAGAACAAAAAATTTTCCATAAATTTAGAAAAGGCAGAGGCATTTGCAGACATTTTTCAAAAATAATGGTTTTGAAGGTTTTGTCACTTAAGTGTAAAAACATAGAACAAAAGGGGAAAAGTAAAACAAAAAGCCGCCCCATCTCTGACAACGCATACATTAATGCTAAATTTTCAGGGGTGAAGTTAAGATGCTTTATTCTCCTCTCTAAAAAAAAAAAATCTGTTTGGATAATGATTTTCAATGCATGTTAAAACATTAAAAAAACTTCATTTTCTATTTAAAAACTGTTAAATAAATTTGGATTGAAGGTGTTATGCCAGAAGGGGGAAAACTCCATTGTCTTTTCCAATCAAAAACGGGGGAAACCCCAAAACAGAAAAATCTATCAACCAGTTGCTTGACCCCATACTGCAAGTTGATGGAGAGAATTTTTTAAAAGGCTTAGACTTCGGAAAAAAATAAAATAATCCCGGTTATAAAGCTTTCAAAAAGATGATCTGCTGATAACGGGGTTTAAGCTTCAACCATAAAAAATTCAGTTTGAAAGAAAAAAGAACTTCTTGCAACTTTTTTTTGTAACAAAAGGGGGATGAAAATTTTTTTTGGGCAGCGAAGTTGCTACATAAACTTAAAAATCGGGTTTTTCGGGGAAATTTTTTCATATTAAAGGTTTTTGAAAACAAAGTATACGGTTAAGTGCTAAATATTTTCAATTTTTAGATTCTTAATGGGACTCCTCAAGGTTCTTATTGCCTCCTTTTTTAATGTTTTGCGCAGATCCCCCGGGGAAATTGTCAAAGGAAGTGTCTTAGGAAATATGCAGTAAAATTTATAGTGGATAAATGTTTTTAAGAAACGAAACACACCAAAAAAGGAAAAAGTTACATTAAAAAGGTTACCAAACCAATTAACAACATCGATAACTATTTTGCTCGAAAATGGATTTTTTTTATCCCAAAAAAACGTACACTGTGCTTTTTAACAATAGCAGAAATCCAATGAGTACGTTTTTAAAAAAGGGGACCGCGTTTTGAAAAAGATACGAAAAGTTCTTGGGTTTTATTCCCCTTCCCCCAACCTTGGGAATGCCATAAAAACAATTTAACAAAAGCAAAGAAAGCAAAACTTTTGAAGATGTAATTAAACTTTCGGGGGCAAACACTTTAAAATCTAAAATATTTAGCTACTCTCTTTTCGTTAAAAATTATCGTTGCCAAAGGCTTTTTCAGTGTCCTAAGTTTTATTTAAAAAAGTTACAAAGTATAGATGCAAAGCATACGGGCTGGCTCTTGGTGTGCCTTCCACCCTCACCCGGGGAAATATACGAATCGGATGTTGCCTTTGGATATTCCGAAACTGGCATGTCAAAAGGGCTTAGAAACAAAACGCAAAACTTTATTTCAGAAGAAAAAAGCAATCAATTGGTTTTTCCAAAATGCAAAATAATTGCCTCTATAATCCCATAAGTACAATGTGTATGTTTGGTACAAAACTCTAAAGCAATCAACACAGAGGGATACACGAGAAGCAATTTTACCTTGCCATCAGGGGAGATGAATAAAGCACACTTTGACATAGGGGTTCAAAGAAAACCCCAAATGCATTTAAAAAAATGGTTTTCTGTTTCCCGATCCCAATTCATCAAAATATGTTGCCTTTCAAATTTAACAGAGGGATCACATCTAAAAATAAAAAAAACGGTTCTGCTTTTTTTATACCAGTTTTGAAAATTGAAAATCAATATTTTTGGGTAAATATCACTCGAATTTACGCAAAATAATAGCAATATTAAGGGTTTTACTTATATTTTGATTTCCATTGTATATATTTAAATCCTTCTTTGCTTTGTTTCTAAGTCGGTATTGTATGCTTTAAAATCTCCTGTTTTTAAAAAAACTTCAAAAAATTATTTTTAAAATTAAGCATTTTATCCATCTTTAAACCTTTAAAGGGGCTAAGTTTTTTAATTTTTTTTGGGTCCTTCACACACTGGATTTTTTTCCAAAATGGGGCGGATAGAGCTCCCAAAAAAAGGTGAAAAAACATGAAGGGGGATGCAATAAAATTTGCTGGCCTCTACCCTAAAAGGGGGGTACAGTTACTAGAAAAAAATCATGGAAAAAGGGTCACCAAAAACAATCAGCAAAATATAGATCTTTAACTAGAACTGAAATTTAACCCCGATAATTTAACAGTCTGAACCATTCAAAGGGATTGTGAAAATTGACGCAAGAAGAATAACGCTTTTTTTTTTAGAAAAAAAATTAAAAATGCATTGATAACCAAATTCGAAAAAAATGGAAAATGTCTAGGGGTGAGAAACCCCAATACCATATACTTTTTGACTGCCGGTGAAAACCTTTCATCCCCCATTTTTCAAAATCCCTTCCAGATTTCAAAATTTAAAAGGCATTTGAATTGTGAAAGGCCTTTATCGCAGCCCCCTTAGGAAATTTTTATATTTGCATAATGTTAATGACTTTTTTGGGTTTTTAAAATTTCCCTGTTGCTTGCCAATTTCTTTATTGTTTTTTTTGAAAAAGCATGGTTTGGGGTTTTTTTTTTTTTTTTTTTTTTGTTGTTTTTTTTTTTTTTGGGGGGGGGCAAATTTTTTTTTTTTAATTTTTTTCTATTTTTTTTTTAAATAAACATCCACCCCCCCTTTTGTCCCCCTTGCCCTAATATCACTAGAAGTGAACGGTAAAATTGAAGTCAACAAAAACAACCACACACAGGTTGAAATTTCAGCGGGGTGTTGGGAATTTTTGGCTTTCAAAGCAGGGACAAAAAAGGATGAAACAAGGGGAAAATCTTGGGTTTTAAAAATAGGTATGTTTTGAGGCGGAATTAAAGCTGTCGTAAGGGGCTTTTCACGAAGGGAGAGAGGGGGGGTCTTTCCCAATTGAGGGCCCAAAAAGAGAAAAGGGACGGCCAACAGGGGTTTGGGTTGAATCTAGTTTTCGAAGCACAAGGATCTGCACGGGGCGGAGGGAACGAGAAGGAGTGTACGGTAAGACATTCACAAGGTAGGAGGGTGCGTTTTGGGAGACATTTGTAACGGGGGTACTGATCTTGTACTTTTCCTGTGGAAAAGGAAACCCAGGAAGATTGCGGAGTGGAGTAATAGCTCAGTTTTTTTGTCTTTTTAGGACTAAATCGAGCGCGGTTTTGAATGCTTTTTAAATAAAATTTAAAGTCAGACCAGCCAAAAGAGAATTACAATATCCAAGTAAAAATAAGAGATGTGAAATTTTGGGATGTTGCATATGGACGGGACTTTCGGATTGCATTTATACGCGTAATTGATATTACAGACGGGAGGTCTGGTGATAAAACTTTTGCATAGAGAGTGTGTTGCAATAACACCCTAGAAATTAACTGCATGGTAGCGGAATGAGTAATGGATGAATAACCACCAGCCTAAACCTTTTTAAATAAAATTATATAAACCTCGCAGTCTGACCCTGTCTAATAATGGATGATATCAAACTCGCAGTCTGACACTGTCTAATAATGGATTCAACTCAGCAGTCTGACACCTGCCAAAAAGGTGATATAATCAGAAATCTAAAAACTTTCTCAAACAGCTTAAATCCCCTTTCCCCCAATGATCCCTTCCCCCTTTTCAATCTGCCTTTGCCCAAACCCACAGCCCGAAACCCCCTAGTCCACACTTTAAACATTTCCCCACTTGCTTCTGTCAGGAAAAACTCCCCCTCTCTCTTCTTGACTTATCTGCACCCTTCAACACTAAAGATCCTCATTCCCGCCCCCAAAATACTTTTGTTTTAAAAGGCACAGCCCTCACCGGGTTTACTTAAACCCACAGCCAAATTCCAGAAGTTATTTAAACAAAAAAATAAAAAACCCTTTAAATGGAATGTGGGCCCCAAAGGGGATC
Source organism: Rapana venosa (assembly GCA_028751875.1). NCBI lineage: Eukaryota > Metazoa > Mollusca > Gastropoda > Neogastropoda > Muricidae > Rapana > Rapana venosa. Next base: position 6,202,336 of record CM054164.1, read on the forward strand.
TTTCCATGGCCCCTGTTTCTTTTACTTTTACACGTTTCACTCCACAAAATAAATAACCCCCATATTGACATCATTTCTATCGATATATCAATGCGAGCATGATATGTTGAAAACTTGCCTTCCCCCCTGAAAATTTTGCCTACTCCCCTTAAGACTTTAAAAAACGGATGACCAGAACAAGTTACAACTTAATCTGACTTCCCGTTAACATGGTGGAAAGCCTTCTACTGCTTTCAAAAGGGAAATTTTTGAACAAACATCAAGCCGAACCAAACTGGGGTCAGTTTTGCCACGGGTCCCCTCAGGGTGCAAAGACACCCAGAAAAAGACAAGCTCAAGCCTCAAAAAAACAAACGGGACAAATCCACGAACCAAACGACAAACCCCTGTGCAGTCCGCAAAACCCTTTAAGTGGAGGCTCTTTCACTTACTGAAAGCCTCATCTTCACCATCTGTTTTCAGTGAGTTCCATATTGGTCTAAAATCTGAAAAAAAGAATTTATGCGAACCCATTTCAAATCTAGAACAACCCTAGTAAAAAAAATGAACAATCAAAAAACTATTATGTCAACAAAAAGTAAACCAGATGCAAACAGGGAAAATATACTACAGAAAGCAGAAAATCTACCCCGTCTCTTTTGCTGAAACTGTAAAAAAAATCCCGGGATCACTCGACCCTTCCCAAAAACATTGGGCAAGGGGAGCAGGTGGGATGATCAAAAGAAAAAGAAAACAAAAACAGAAGAAAAGCAAAAATAACTCAAAAAAATGACGTCAAAGGGGGAAACTCAATGGCCCCAAAAGAAGAAAAGAGGAAAACGCCTTCCCAAAGGGCCCCCGCCCAGCAAAGGAAACCCACTCAACTCCGTCCCCATCTTGCACGATTCCCAATGAACAAAATAAACCCAACACCCTTTCTCTGTGGTATGGCCCCCATGCAGAGAAAAGCCTATTCTATCAAAACCAACAAAAAAGCGGAAGAAGCTAGCTAGGGGCTTTGACCTGCCCCAGACTGTGTCCTGCGCTACGGCTCAACGACATCAAAGGGGGGAAGGGTCCTGCCACATGTGGCAAAGCCCGGGGGGCTTAAAACTGTTCAGGAAAACCTTCCGAAGACCAGTCGATGCACAGGGGACCCCGTCAAAAAACAACTCCTGAAACAAGACCGGTGGTCTACAATCCCTGCAACTCCGAAACCGTGAATAAAACATCAAAAACGTTTTTTCACCCGGTTTTAGAGAAATTCGTCCTTCAAACACTTCAAGATGACATTCATTTTTAAAACAAACCTTGGGGGCGCCACTTGAGTAACTGTTTTGGGCGGGGCCCCGAAGAACAGAACGCGGGGGGCGGCGCCCAAAACCGCCCGTTTTTTTCGGCAATCTTTGGCTCAACAGACCTCATACCTGCTGCCACCCCCTGATCCTCCCACCACCTCCAGGCGTTCTCCATTTAATTACATTAATGCTTTATCACGCCCCACATGTACACGGCACGCACACACGCACGCAAAATTTAGGCAGTCCCTACTTTTTAAGCCAGGGGTTTGTTTTGGTTTTTGGTTTGGGGGGGTTATTTTTTTCCCTTTTCACTACCAGTATCACTGTTTTTCTACCGTTGCTTTCCATCTTTTTTTGTTTTGCAAAATGGACTTTATCGTTTTTTTTTAAATTTTGTCATTGATCTTTTCAGGGATACTGTCATTACTCAGTTTTAATTGTTTTTTGTTTCGATATTAAAAAAAAATAAAATTTGGGATAACATGGTTTTTCAAGTTCTATACCATGGAAAAAAACCCCAAAAAAGTGGTCATGCATTCAAAATTCTAAGGGGGGGAAAAAACTGCAGTGGAATGCTCGCAGCATAGCCACCAACTTGTTGGTTTTAACGTTTTTAACTACTGAAATTACCAATATTAGCATTCAATCCCCGAATGTGGGAAAACAAAAAAGGGTAAATTAAAAATTATTACCCACCACAGGTGACTGTGATACAAATTCTAAAAAAAATCTGCCATAATGCATGCAGGGGTTAGGAGATAAAAATTGTGTTTTCTCTTTTCAACATAAAGATATAAATTTTATGTAGGGGGGACAGTCAATTTAACAAAGATGACATATTAAAAAATTAGTCTCTGTATTTTACCTAAGGGCCCAAAAAAAGACAAAATGATGGGTTAAAAAACACGAAAACACAAAAATAAAGGATTATTCTAGGCGGGTTTCAATTATCATCTCCTTTTGGGGGGTTCTGGGTGCTCAATCCCGCAACCCTTTTGGGAAAAATATTTTGGATTCAAAGCTTTTAAATTTTTAAATGTGGGGTAAGTAACCAGAATCCTGATGTTCATCTAAACCCAATGCTATTGATTTTGCATTAAAAACTCCAGTTTGACATTTTTGTTGGAAGTTTAAGAGGTTATTTTTTTGGGGGCCCCTATTGTTTTTTTTGGGGCCCCCAACATCCCCCCATTTCAACCCAAATTTTTAAAAAGGTACTTGGTTTTTTTAGGTTTTTTTAGGGAAGAAAAACGAGAAAAGGAGATGGTCCCTTTTTTAATTTTTTGGGCCCTAGGAATTTTCTTTTCCAAAACCGCCCCAAAAGGAAAAAATTAAGTTAAAGGGGGGCTTTAAAAATTTTTTAAAACCTAAAAAAAGTTCAATTGGTTAAAATTTTGAAGAAAATTTTTTTTTGAAGATGCCCAAAACTTGGGGAAAAATTTTTAGGGAAAAACCTTTTTTAAAAATCGAAAAAATTTGTAAATTTTCCTTTAAAAATTTGGGAAAAATATGAAATGAAAAAATTTCCCCCACATTCCTCAAAAGAAAAAAAAAAATTTTAAAAAATTGAAAAAAAGGAATTGTTACAAGTTTTAATAAAAGTTTCAAAGATACAAAAATTAATTAAAAAAAAAGCAAAAAAAAGCAAACAAAATTTAGTTTTAATTTGGGAAAAAACCTTGAGAATTTTTAAACCATTTTAAAAAAAACCGTTTCAATATTTTAAAAGTCCCCTCCAAAATGGGAAAACCCTTTTTTTTTTTTGAAGTTGGTAAAATCATTTTAAAAGGGGGAATAATTGAGGCCCCAAAAAAAAGGGAAAAGCGGTTTGTATAAAAAAGTCAGGCCATTTTCCCTTTTAGTTTTGGATCAAAAAGGGAAAAAAATTTACAAACATTTTTTATTTTTTGGAAAAATAATTTCCCCCAAACATTTTAAAGGGAAGATGTCTTCAATTTTTAAATAAATCAAAAATTTAAAAACATTTTAAAAGAAAAATTTTTGAAAAAAAGCCAATAAATTTTTTTTAACAAATTTTTAAAAATTTTAATGCTATTATTTTAAAAATTTCCCCCTTCATAGATAATTTATAAAAATAGTTCATTACACCTTAAAGACGCTTGGTTCCCAAAAGGGATTTTATCTTTTTTATTCTGGCCCCTAGCCTTTTTAAAATAAAGGCACGATTTTTTTTTTTAAACCGTTGGGAAAAAAGGGGACATTATTTAAAAAATTTACCCGGGAAAATTTCTAATTTTAAAAAAGAAAATGTTGAATTTAGAAAAAAAGGCTTTGCTTTTTATTTTCCCCTTTTTTCCCTAAAAAAAAAATTAAAAAGGTTTTTTTGGTAAGAAAAAGATAAATTTAGGGTTTTTTGAAAGGAACTTGGGGACTCACCAAAGTTAACCCCCAAAAAAAAACAATTTTTAAAAAAAGTTTTGGGCCCATGGATAAAAACCTTATTGAAAGGTTGTCCTTTTTTGGGGGTTCAAAATTAAAATGCAAATTTTTTTTTTGGAAATTATTTTAAAATTTTCTGCAAACAAAAAAATTTTTGTTTGGTTTATTTCAAAACAATTTATGAACTCACCCCTTTTTCCTGTGGGAAAAAAGGGGATCAAAAAAATTTTTTTCCCTATTTTTTAAAAAAAAATTTTGTAAAAACCTGATTCCCCAGCCTTTTAGCCTAAAAATTTACCAATTTTGAAAAAAAATGAATTTATTTTTTATTAATTTTTCCTTTTTTTAGTTTTTGGAAAAAAAAAAAAATTTTAAACATAAGGAAAAAAAAAAAGAAGATCAAAATTTCTTATTATTAAAAAATTTTGAAAAAAATTTCAAAAAAAAGTGTTTGGCTTTTTAAAAACGGTGAAACCCATTTAAAAATTAAAAATCCATTTTGGGAAAATTTTCATTTTAAACGAATTTTTTAATTCTTAGGTTTTTTTTTTTTAAAACCCCGGGGTTTTAAACTTTTTTTGGGGCAAACATTTTACAAAAAAATGCATAGGAAAAAAAATATTTTATTTAAAAATTCTTTTACATTTAAACAAGCCCCTAACTTTTTTTATCCCCCCTTGGTTTTTCCTTGGTTACTTTCAAAAAATTTAACAAAGATTTTTTTTTTTCTGTTCAGAAATTCCTTTAAAATAAAAGCTAACAAAATTTTTTTAAAAAAAAATTTTCCTGTTTTTTCCCCGGAAAACAAAATTTTAAATCATAATTTAAATTTTTAAAAAAAATAAATTTTTCTATTTCCCCCCATCCCCGGGAAAACTTTTTCGTATAAAAAAAGGTTTTTTGTTTCTAAAAAATAGACAAAGTAAAAAATTTATAGATTTAAATTTAAAACTTTTTTTTTTCTTTCCCCCAGACCTTTTTTCAATTTTTTTAAAAATTAAAACGAAAAATTTTAAAAAATTTAAAATATTTTTAAAATTTTAATTATGGTTGTTTTATTTTTTTGGAAAAATTTTTAATAAAATTTAATATAAAAAAAATAAAATAAATAAATCTAACAAGTTGATTTTAAAAAGGGAAAGGGGGGGAAAAAAAAAAAGGAAGAGGAGAAGAAAAGGAAAAGGAAGGGGGAAATTTTGATTTGGGGTTTTAAAAGGGGGGTTAAAAAACTTTTATTTTAACAAAAAAAACAAATTTTTAAAAAAAAATATGGGCCTAGGCTGAATTTCCTATAAAAAACTCATAAATTGGAAATTTCGTTTTTGTAACTTAAGAAGGGGTTCTTTAAAAACTCTATGAAAAAAAAAAAGGAATGATTTTTTTTTGGGGATAACCTGAATTCTGCCACGAGCAACTTAATTTTCCAAACCCTCTTTCCTTTTTTGAATTTTTTGAATGGCCCTTTTCTGCAAACAATCCCCTCTGAAATACAAAAGCCCCGAAGGTTGTTCAATCCCCCTTTTGGTCTCTTAGTTCTTCCCAAAGATAAAAATAATATCAAATTTTTTAAAAACAAATTATCTTTTTTTTTCCTTTCACCCAAAATTGCCTTCTTAAACCCCCCCGATATTGGTGTTTAAAAAATCAAAAAAACCCTTGGTTTTTTTTTCTTTTCCACCATTGGAATGCCCCCTTCTTTTGCAAAAAAGAATTGAATTTGAAATAAAACCTCAAAGAAAATTTTTTAATTGTTTCCTCATTTTTTTCCCTTTTTAAAGCCTTTTCTCCAAATAACCCCCCTAAACATTGTTAAATTAGTTTTTTTTTTTTTTAATTTTTTTAAATTTTTTTTTTTATTTTTATTTTGTTGTGGTTTTTTATTTTTGTGTGTTTTTTTTTTTATTTATTTTTTTAATTTTTTTATTTATAATAATAATTTATGGTTTTTTACATGTTGTGTGATGGGTTTTTTAAGAGGGGAAAAAAGGAAGAAAAAGGGAAAGGAAGGGGGAAGAGGAGGAAGGGGGGGAAGAATGAGGGTTGGGGTGTGTTTTGGTTTGGTTTTGGTTTTGGGGGTTTTTTGTTTTAATTTCCTGAAATATATATTAAAAAAAAAAAAATAAAAGAAAAAAGGATGAAAAAAAATTTAAAAAACAAATTTTTTTTAAAAAAAAAACCGAATAAGGTATCTTTAAAAAGGGAAAAAGTAAATAAAAGTAAAACTGAAAAACTTAAAAGAAAAAAAAAATATTCAAGGGACTTGCTAAAAATCAAAAGGCGGGTAGCTTGATTTTCAATAAATTTCCCAGAGACTGTTTAAAAATTTAGTTTAAAAAATTTAAATAGGGCACTCAATATGATTTGATTATTGGAAAATATATCCCCCCCACAAGACATTTTACATGTTTACAAAATTTTTGGGTTTTTTATTGTTTGTGGGGTTTGTGTGTTTGTGTGTGTGTTTATTTTGGTTTTTGTGTGTGTTTTATATGTTGTTTTATTTTTTTACCCCCCCCCAAAATTGGTGGGTGTTTTTGTGTGTGTGTACATTGAATTAGTAAAAATATTTCCTGACATTTCCCTATATCTCCCTAAATTTTCAAAGGATCCTTCACCTCCTCCATCACCACCGGGGTGTTCGCGAGGTGTGGTGGTTGGTGTGTGGGGGTGGTTGTTGTGTGTGTGTGTGGTGTGTGTGTTTTTGTGTGTGTGGGGGCCACGCGAGCTTTAAAATTTTTTAAAAAAATGTTTATTCATGATATTTGGGGGAAAAAATTGCCAAAAAAAAAAAAAAAAAATTTTTTTAAAAAAATTTGGGGGTTTTATTTTAAAATTTTATTTAAAAATTTTAAAAAACCCTTTAAAAATTTTTTTGTTAAAAAAAGATTTTTAAAATTTTTTTTATTAATTTTTTTAAATTCCCTTATTATTTTATTATTATATTTTTATTATTATTTTATTTTCAATTATCAACATCGAATTCATCATGATAATTAATAATTATTTTTGTCATTATAAAATTTTTATTTTTTTTTATTATTATTATTTATTATTATTATTATTAATTTTTATCTCTCATCCCTTTTTTTTTTTTTTAAAAAGTTTTTAAATTTTTAATTTATTTTTATTTATTATTATTTTTTTTTTATCATCACTAATTATTAAAAAAAAAAAATTTTAAATTTATTATTAAATTTTTATTTTTTTTATATTAAATTTAAATTAATAGATAAAGTGAAGTGGGAAAAAAAGTGATGATGTGATTTTCTTCTTCTTTTCTTCCTTTTCTTTTTTTTTTGAGGTTTTATTATTGATTTTTCTCTCTCACAATTTTTGTTACAATCATCAAAATTATATTATTTTTTTAAAATTTATTAAATTTTTTATTAAAAAAATGCCAATGGGGAGAGGGTGAGGTGGAGGGGTGTGAAGCGGACTGGTGAGTTTTCACAGACCTGCGGTTTCCAAACGGGGCACGGTCACTCCCGGGGTTTTAAAGTCCCTGTTTCTTTTTCCGCCCCAGTTTTGATTTCTCAAAAATTGGTTTTGTTGCCCTGCCCTGGAGGGTTTCCGTTCCCTCCAAAGCTTCCCACCCCCCAACAAATGTACGGGGAATAAAAAAAATAAAATTCCCCTCCTTCGGTTTTTGAATGGAAGGGTTGCAATGGGGAAGAAGGGCAATCCCCGCATCCTGGGGGGGTTGGGGAAAATTTGCTGGGGTTTTTCTAAAGAAAAAGGTGGAGATGTCAATGACCTGAGGGGTTTCCCAAAAGGGAGGACACGGATGGGGATCATGGGGCTAACTTCTTTAAATTTTTAGAGATTTGATTGATCCCAAAAAAAGTATTGGTTTTTTGACTTTGGGGGTGGGGGGCGCTCTGTGAGTGGGGTCCAGGGGGGTTTTAACTTAAAAAGGTACTTCCCAGAAAGCCTCATTTGGGGCTTAAACCAAAAGATAAGGGAAAAACGTTTTCCCTTTCGGATTTTGGGAACAAAATTTTTGGTAACTTCCCCCGGTGGGCCCCCCCCTTTAAAAGCTTGAGGGGTTTGGTTTAGTGGCTGTTGACAAGTAAAACGGGTTTAGGTTTTCGCAAGACCTGTTGGAAAAAACAAATCACACTTTAATTTTTAAAAATTTATGGGAATGAGTGGAGGAAAACAAGGTGGTAAACCCCTTAAATTTTTTTTTTTAGTTCAAAATTCATTAAAAAAATTCTAAAAATTTATCCCAACAATTTTAACTTTCACTTTTTTTGAGTAAGAACCCCATTTTTTGGCCTGATATGGATTTACTCCCGGTTTTTCCTTTTTCAAAGGTCCCTGAGTGGGGAACTTCACCCCGGGTGGTCCTTTCAGGGAGACACTTTTCCATAATGTAGGAATCAAATTTTTAAAACTGTATGAAAACGATATAAAAAAGGAAAAAAAAGTTTTCTAGTGGACAAGAGCCGCCCTTAAAAGGGAAAAAAAAATATAATCTCTGATCGTTTTTTATCCTTTAAAATCAAGGGAGGTCAAAAAGGAAACAAATGGCATTTACTCTGGGGGACTTCCATCCCTTACAGGAAAAACGAAGACAATTTGGGGAAAAAAATGGCTCGCACTTTCTACAAAAATGTTTTCCCCACTTTTACCCTGTATTTGGGAACGGGGGGTGGGAAACAAAATTTTTTAAAACCCCTTTTTGGTTTTTTTAGCTGTCCCCTATTTTGAATGTTTCTTTTTCTAAACTTTTTAGCTTAGTGTTCCTGATTTATTTCAACCTTGTTTTTCTGTCATATCTTTCCCCGTAGGGGTTTTTTACCCCTGGTTTTACTTGTGTTCCGTAGTGTTTTTTTAAATGGTTTTACTTATATTTTTGTATTTTGACTTTTTAATGGTTTTTGGATGATCCGGTTTGATTTTTAAAAATGGTTTTATGTCATGTTCTTTATTTTAACTTTTAAATTTTTTATTGTAATTCTTATTTATTTTTAAACTGGTTTTAGCTTCAGGTTTGTATTTATTTTTTTAAATGTTTATTTTGTTTTCACAAATTTCATTAAGTTAAATTTCTTTTTCGGCCCTCCCCTTCATCTTCCCTCCCTTCCTTTCCCTCCTCCTCCCTAATTAAAAAAACAAAATTACACAATTAATTTCCCCTTTTTTGGGTCTCTTCATGGCGCCCGTCCACAAATAACTTAAAAACCAACCAAAACCCCAAAAAACACACCTTCAAACCCTGTAAAGTTTCACCTGAAAAACCTCGTTTTCTTCCCCCGCTATGCGAACCCTTGGGGTTCAATAAACTAAAAACCAATCCCCCTTGCCCTCGCCTTTCCTTTTCTCTAGTTCTGGTCCATCAATCTGGAATGACCTCCCTTATTTCGCCAAAAGCCTTTTAAACTTTAAAAAAACCGCTCAAACACATTTTTTTCAAACAAGACCCCCTTTTCCCCCCACACCCCCCCAACACCAAACCTCCACCCCCCAAAAAACCAGTTGTGGTCGTTGTTTTTTAAAATTTGAATTTTAAAAAACTATTTTCAAAGGCGCATTAATGAAAAAATAAAATTTGTTTAAAAAAAAAGGGTATAAAATCCAAAGATGTTACAATAATTATATCATTAAAATTATTTTTAAAAAAAAAAAAAATAATAAAATTTTATTTTAAAAAGCTTAATAATAAATTTTACTTTGTGTAAAATATATTTTAAAATAAATTTTAAAATTTTATAAATTTAATTTTCATTAAAAACATTTTCCTTTTTTTTCCTTTTTTCTTCTATCTTTTTTTTTCCTTCTCTTTTTCAATTTTTTTTTTATTAAAAAATTTAACCAAACCCCCCTCAAAAGTTCAGTTTAGATAAAAACCAAGTTCCCGTGTCGAACGCACTGGGAAAATCTTTTTTCCCACACATAAAACCTTTGCTTTTTTTGGAAAAGTAGGCCATTGTGCCGTGGGAACAGAAAAGCAACACGGGGGGTTAATATAAAAATGCACGCAGTTTTTTTATTATCTGCATAAAAAAAAAAATAAAATAAAAAAAGAAACACAACACCACACAAAAGCACATCACACAAACAAAATACACTCACACACACACGCACACAACAACACACCCCACACACACACACACACACACACAACACACCACACACACACACATACACCCCACACACTCAAAAAACCAACTCTGTGGTTCGTGATCTCTTTCCCAAATTCTTAAAGAGGAAATTTTTATTAATCAAGCACTGTTTTCCAAACGGGGAAAATATTTATTTCGCAGCCAAATTAAAAATTATCGCACATTTTAAAAGAAAATGACATCAAATTATCAAAAAATTCCAAAATTTTACCGTTTTTCCACTTACCTCCTTGGGAACATATTTCACAAAAAATTTTGACATTGATTCACGGAAAAAAAAAAATGAGACAAAATTTCTCACCTTTGAGAAAAAAGTCACTTAAAAAATAATTATTCTAATCATTTTTAAAAGTGATCTGACGGATCTGTTTTAGAAACAGGCAAAGGGTGCTGATATGGTTTCCGACTTTAAAAGTTAAAAAAATCTTTTCATTTAGGAAAATTTTTTCATTTTTCTTCTGAATTATTGCTTTCTTATGGCTTTGAATTTTTTTCGATACTGCTATTGATGTTTCCCAAAATTTCGTTTTGCTTTGACTCAAAGGCAGTTTTTAATGCTTTTAAAAGCAGGGGGGAAAAATAAGGAATGATATTTTGAGATAAAATTCCCTGAACATTCTATTGAAAGCAAGGCATCAGCAAACTTTTGCTGGTCCCCCTCATTGTGAATTTATTCGAATGACTGGTTGATTCTTGGCAAAAAGGTGCCTTGAATACATACTGAAGTGTTTGATTTAATTTGCTTTCGTTTATGAAATTCATTCTAAGTAATAAATGCATACATTCAAAGTTTATAAAAAAATTTTCAGCAGTTTCCTTTCCCCCGGAAATTTAAAAATTCTAAAAATAAACGAGTTTAAAATGAGGGAATACTAAATATCAAAAAAGTAACAGTTGTTGTTCATTCCATTTTCGTCCCCCTTTTTGTTTTTTGACCCCAAATTCTTCTTGACATGTATAAAAAGGGGAGGGTTTTGATACAAAAGAAATATGCCATAGTCAAGAAGTTTTATAGACTCTCGCAATTATAGGGGCTTTCTGAAACAATATTCTTCACCTGTAAAACCTTTACTGTAATTACATAATAAAAATATTTATATATATATTATATAATAATATATATATATATATAAAAATATATATATAAATTTTTTTTTTTTATATTTTTATATATATTATATATAATAATATTAAATATTTTATATAATGTTATATATATATAAATTTATATATTGTAATATTTATATCTTATGTGTGTGGGAGTGGGGTTAGGGGGAGAGAAAAAGAGGGGAAGAAAAGAGAGAGAAGGGAGGGGGAGGGGAAGAGAGGAGGAGAGGAAAAAGGAGAGAGAGGGGGGAGAGAGAGGGGGAGGGAGAGATGCGGTGTGTAATAAAGGACTTTGGTATGAATGGGGTGTGTCAACACCCGTAGTGAAAAGACATTAAAAAAAAAAAACAAACAAAAAAACAAAAAGCTACTCAACACACACCCCATCACACACACACCCCAAAACCCCTCACACACTACAACATCATCACAACACCACACACACACCACCCCCACACCCACACACACACACTCACCACGCACACCCCCACCACACACACCCCACACACACCACACCACCCACACACCACCCAACACAACCACACACACACACACACACAACACACAACACAAACACCACACCACACACACACACACCCACACCACAACACCCCCATTAACGCTTTCCCTTTGATGAAACCATGCTGTTTTGTGAAGGGAATGAGCCATTGTTAAATTGCCCTTTTGAAACAACAGTTGTGAACTGAAAAAATAGACTGAAGAGATGTGTCTGAAACGACATTTTTGAAACTTTTAATGTTTTTAATGAAGAGATGTGTCTGAAACAGACATGTGTGAAACTTTTTAATGTTATTAATGAAGAGATGTGTCTGAAACAGACATGTGTGAAACTTTCAATGTTATTAATGAAGAGATGTGTCTGAAACAGACATGTATGAAACTTTCAATGTTATTAATGAAGAGATGTGTCTGAAACAGACATGTGTGAAACTTTCAATGTTATTAATGAAGAGATGTGTCTGAAACAGACATGTGT
>CM054164.1:6218989-6233989 GCA_028751875.1 Rapana venosa
GAGCCTCTGTTTAAATATGCTTGGAAACTTTTTCACATCCCCAACACCCTGTTGCAACCAAACAATGTTAAATCCAGTTAAGCATAAGATTTCTCTTATTTTCGAAACCCAGCACTGTTTTCCGGAATTGTCTAGCTGCAACAGCATTTGATACGCCTTATATGGTAACCGTTCATTATTCATTTGTAGTAATTTAAACCAATATCTTATACAGGCAGTGTACGAATTTACATAAAGAGGATATCTATACAAGTCTCCATATATCATTTTGTTTGGAGTTTTGGTTGGTACACCTAAAAACCTTTTGCATGCCATCATGTGGACTTTTTCTATGTGTTCTAACTGGTTTATTCCCCATACTTCAGCAGCATATAGCAATATTGGCTGTATCTTTTTATCAAAAATGTTAAAAAAAGTATTTACTGTCATCTCTTTATATTTCCGAAAAACTCTATTAAGCTGAACTACTGCCTTTTTCCCTTTTGTTACTAGATGCTGTGTACCGTTTTTCGCACTGATCATAGTTGTGAATCTGAACCCTAAATAGCAATAATTGTTTACTACCTCTAAGCACTTACCATCATAGAACCATTTCTCATGTTTACCCTTTAATCAGTCATAAATCATTATTTGTTTGTGCATTTGCTTTGCCAGTGATATGAATGAACTCACTGTTCCATCCTGAGCCCAACAAATGTATTGTGGTCCAAGGCCAATGTACATTAAATCATTTCAGAGTTCAGAGTTCTCTCTCTCTCTCTCTCTCTCTCTCTCTCTCTCTCTCTCTCTCTCTCTCTCTCTCTCTCTCTCTCTCTCTCTCTCTCAAAACACAGTCCACGACTTCAATGTCCTTTGAAAGCTGACACATCAGCGTTGAAGTGAAATGAAGCCATCAAGACCGAGACACACACACAATGAGAGACCATCTGTGTGTGTGCCTGCACGGTCGTCACAGCATGTGCACAGTGTGGACAGCTAGAGAATCCATCAGCATGGTAAATCCAGCCCAGTCCACAGCCACCTAACTGTATCAGCTTCATACCGTCAGCATAATGACCAGGCAGTGACACACAGGCGAGATGGACACTGACCATGGGTCCACTTCCTGACCATATCCACAAAAACACAGTCAGTCTTCCACCTCCCACCAAAAACACCTTCCATACAACAACAACAACAACAACAACAAACAAACAACAGTTCAAAAGACACGTCAACCAATCCATCCATCCATAAATCCATCGCTCAATCAATAAATCAGTTGAGCAAGCACAAAATCAATTAATCAATCAGTTAAGCAAGAAAAAGATCAATAAATCAATTAAGCAAGCAACAGAATCAATCAATCAGTTAAGCAAAACAGAAATCAATCAATTAAGCAAGAAAAAATCTTTTACTCAATAAAGCAATCTTTAAAAAAAAGCAATAAATTTAAAAGGAAGAAATAATCATCAATCATTAAAACAATCATTAAATCACATTTAAAAAAAAAAACAAAAATAAAACAATATAAACAAGAACAACTAATTTTGTTAAAAACAAATTTTAAATAAAACATTAAAAAAAAAATCATTTAAAAACCAAAACAATCATTAAACCAAAAACAAAATCATTTTAAAAAAAATCTAAAACCCCAATAATTCAGTTATCAAAAACAATAAAGAAACTTTTTAAAAAACAAAACTTATACAATCTTAAAAAAAAATAAATTTTAACATTAAAAAAAAAAAATCATTTAATTAAAAAAAAACTTGTTGAAACAAAAAAAAAAAAATCGTTTAAAAATCTAAAACAATAGAATCAAAACAAAAACATTTCATAAACAAATTTTAACAAAAAACAAAAAAACAAATTAAAACAAAACCCAAAAAAGTAATTTTAAAAAAAAAAATTCTTACATCTAAAAAAAAAATTCGTTACATCTAAAAAAAATTTCAGTTTACATCAAAAAACAAATTCAGTTCATCTAAAAAAAAAATTCAGTTTACATCTAAAACAAAATTCAGTTACTAAAAAACAAAATTCGTTACTCTAAAAAAAAATTTTCATTTTCACAAAACAAAATTCAGTTCCATCTAAAAAAAAACTTAGTTTGACACTAAAAAAAATTCATTTCACTAAAAAAATTCGTTTCCCATCTAAAAAAAAATTCATTTCACTCAAAAACAAAATTAGTTGACACTAAAACAAAATTCATTTTACTCTAAAAAAATTCTTCCATCTAAAACAAAATTAGTTACATCAAAAAAAAAATTCGTTTACATCTAAAAAAAAATCATTTTTTAACCCAAAACCCCAAAAATTTTTTTTTTAAATTTAAACAAACTTTAGTTTGACATTTTTTTTTTTTTTTTTAAAAAAATGGGGGGAAAAAAAAAAAAAAAGGGGAAAAAAAAACAAAAAACGGGAAAAAAAAAAAAAGACAAAAACAAAAAGGGGGGAAACCAAAAAAACAAGACCAAAAAAAAAAAGGGGGGAAAAATAAAAAAAAAGAAAAAACAAAACATACACAAAACAAAAAATAGAAACACTAAAAAAAAACATTACATTAACAACAAAATAGAAACAACAAAACACAACAACAAAACATGGGAACATTTAAAAAAAAATAAGTAAAAAAAAAAAAATTGGGGGGGGGAATTAAAAAAATTTTTTGGGAAAAAAGGGGGGTTAAAAAAGGGGGGGTTGGGGGAAAAGGGGTTTTGGGGAGGGGGGGGGAGGGGGTGGGGGGGGGTTTTTTGGAGGGGGAGGGGAGGGGGGAGGGGGGGGAGGGGGGGGGGAAGGGGGGGAGGGGGGGAGGAGGGGGGGGAGGGGGAAGGGGGAGGGAAGGAGGGGGGAGGAGGGGGGAGGGAGGGAGAGGGGGGAGGGGGGGAGGGAGGGGGGAGGGGGAGGGGGGAGGGGGGGGGGGAGGGGAGGGGGTTGGGGGGGGGGGAAGGGTTTAGGGGGGGGGGGGATAGGAGGAAAAGGGGTTAAAAGGGGGAAGGGGGGGGAGGGGGGGAGGGGGAAAGGGGGGGGAGGTTTGGGGGAAGGGGGGGAGGGGGGGGGAGGGGAGGGGGGGGGGGGAGAAGGGGGGGAGGGGGGAGGGTGTGGGGGGGGGGGGGGGGAAAGGGGGGGGGGGGGGGGGGGTGGGGGGGGGGGGAAGGGGGGGAGGGGGAGGGGGGGGGGAGGGGGGGTTTTTAATGAGGGGAGGGGGGGGAGGGGGGGGGGATTAGGGGGGGAGGAGGAGGTTTTTTTTAAAAGGGGGGGGTTTGGGGGGGGGGGTTAAATTGGGGGGGGGGTTAAAATTTTTTTTTGGGGGGAAAGGGATTAAGGGGGGGGGGGGGGGGAAATTTTTTTGGGGGGGGGGATTTTTTTAATTTTTTTTAATTTCTTTTTTTTTTAAACTTTTTTTTTTTTACTTTTTTTTTTTTTTTTTTTTTTTTAATTTTTTTTTCTCCCACTTTCCCAAAAAATCAAAAACCCCACTGGCCCGGAAGGCCCGGAAAAAAAGGGAGAGTTGGCAGGCCGCTTCCCCCTTTGTCCCGGGGGCCAATCACCACCCTCCCCCATCCCGGGACTACCCCGCCACCGTAGACGTAAGCACCCGGGGGCCGCCCCGGGTCTCCCACTGGGGCGTGATGTCACCCCCGGATGGAGGCCCCCCTGTAACCCCCATACCACGGCCCCAAAAGCCCGGGCCCCCAAAAAAGACACCCGTACCGGGCCGGGACCGCAAAATAATGACTTAAAATAGTAAAAAAACAAAAAAACACGCACGCACGCACCACGCACGAAAAACCCACCAACACCACACCCACACACAAAACACACACACACAACCCACACACACACAAAAAATAACCTCTCTGTTCTGTTGTGATCTAAAAAAAAAAGGGTCACTGCTCCACTATTTTTATCTTTTTCTATCAAATCTATCTTTTTTATCTTTTTCAATTTCTGTCTGTCTGTCTTCTGTTTTGGTCTGCATTTTTTTTTTTAATATAAATAACAGAAGGAAAAAAAAGAAAAAGAGAAAGAGAGAGGAGGAGAAGAGAGAGAGAGAGGAAGAAAAAAAGGAGAAGAAAGGAGGAGGAGGGGGAAAATTTAATTTGGGGAAAAATTGGTTGTTGTGTGTGTGTTTGTGTGTGGTGTGTTGTGTGTTTTTTGGTTTGTGTGTGGTGTGAATGTGTGGGTTTTGGTTTTTTGATTTTTGGTATGTGTTGTTTTGGATGGTTTTTTATGTTATTTTGTTTTTTATTGTTTTGGTTAATTTTAAAATTTTTATTTTTTTTTAAATTTTAGTTTTTTTTTTTTTTTTTTTTTTTTTTTTTTTGGGGGGGTTTTTTTTTTTTAATTTTTTTTAAAAATTATAAAGATAATAAAAAAGAAACCCCGTTCACAATCGTTAAATAATAAAATGACGCAATCTTTTACGCATCAGGAACACGATTTGAAGAAGGGGGGGTTTAGGGGAAAAAAAAATTTTTTTTTTTTTCCTTTCGTTAGGGGGGGGCCCGAGTTATTTGTAGAAAAAAATGTCATAAGGTTGTGGAGCGTGATGTAAAGTGATGTGAGTGATAATATTGTGTTGTTTGTGGCGCGCGTAAATTGTGTTTTTCCCATTGTGCATGCGTGCGTGCGTGTGTTGTTCACCTTGTACGTGTGCGTGCACCCATGTTTGTGCGCACATTTTTTTATTTTACTCAATGCATTGTACTGTGTTAGTTGAACGTATTGTGTTGTGATAGACATCAAAGATGGAAATGACAACGACAACAAAAATGAGATGCGGAAAGGAGGAGGGAAGATGGGAAAAGAGGGGGGGAAAGAGGGGGGGAGGAGGCGTTTCTACCCGGTGTCCCACAGCAGGGATTGGCGAGAGTCACAGACATCCCCCCACACCTGGCACACCGCCAAGGATGCAACTGTGCCTGGTGACCCCCGTGAGCATCCCTTCACTGGGGGGCCCTTTCGCCGCTGGGTGCTGGGGGGGTAGTGACGGGAGGTGACGTTGTTTTTTTTAAAACCCTTTACTGGTTGAGGAGGGGGTCCCCTGTGGGGGACACCGCGTGATCCGCAGTTCCGCCCTCCAGCCAGGCCGGTCTGTGGGTTGTCCCTTTTTCCCTACCACTGTCCACCGTGGCTGCAGGAGTGGTACGGACCTGTTCCACCACTCCTGTCTCGTCTCTGTACTGAAACAGAACACAAGTCTGACGCTGACGACTACTGGGGAGGGGGAAGAAACCGTCATCACCGAACCCCACCTTTACCCCGGGGAGGTCTACAGCACACAGTTGGGGGAGTCATCCTCTTCTGTAGCACTGCCCACTGACGCTGTTTTCGCCCCTGTTGTCACAGGAATAACACAAAAACAAAAAACAACAGCAAAAACACCCCCAACAACAAAAAACAACAAAAACCCCCTGGTCCACTTTTTTTACAAGGACATCATAACAAGTAGGTGACGAACACAAAAACTTTTCATAATGACCCTTTTTTTCCCCAATAAAAAACACATGAGGGAAAAAAGTTTACAGCGCAGCAGAAATAGTAGTAAGTAGTAGTAGTAGTATTTGTAAGTAGTAGTAGTAGATCTAGTTAGTAGTATTAGTAGTAGATCTATAGAGTAGTAGTATAGTAGATTATATGTATGTAAAAGAAAACTGGTATTAAAGATAAAAATAGTTAGAACTTTATAAGGGCATTTTTGGAAAAAAAAAACCAGTTAGAATGAAGAGAAATTAGAGTAGTAGTAACTAGTAGGGATATTAGTAGTAGTAGTAGTAAGTAGTAGAGTAGTAAAAGTAGTTTTAGTAGTATTAGTAGATCTAGAATAGTTAGAAAATCTGAAGATCTAAATTAGGGAGTTATCAGAAAATAGAGAAGTTAATTAAGTGAATTATTTAGTGTTTTTGTTGTTGTTGTTTGTTGTGTTGTTGTTTTTATAATTATTTGTAAATCCCCATAGTAAAAGAGTTAAAAAACAGAAGAAAAATTTTATTTTTTAAAAAAAAACCAGAAAAAATTATGGGTTTGGGGGGGGGGTGGGTGGTTGGTTTTAAAACCCGGTTGATGGGATCTGGGATGGTTGTGTTGGATATGTCCCCGGAGTTTTAAATCGGTGATATCCCCCCCCAAAGTTGAATTTTAATGAATTGGTGAAACGAGTGGGGGAAAAACAAAAAAAAAATCTGCACAGGCATTATTTGCCTTTTTATTTGAACACCCGTAAGGAATAACCTTTTACAGTTGCCCCCCCACTTCCAAACCCCCTGCCTCTTTTGTGTAGTGTTTGGTTTTTGGGTTTTGGTTTTTGGGGGGGGAGGGGGGAATTGTTCATTCACCAGGAAAATTTTAAGGGCGGGGCCTCACAGCCCCTATTGTGGTTTGGGGGGGGGGGTTGGGTGTTGTAAATTGGTTGGTGGTGGATGGGTGTGGGTTTTTGTTTTGGTAAAGGGGATTAATTTTGGTTGGGTGTGTGGTGGGTTTAAGTGTTTGTGTAAGTGTGTGTTTTTGTGTTTTTGTAAAAGGTATGTGTGGGGGTGTTTTGTGTAAAGGGGGGGGTTGTGTGTGTGTTTTTTTTGGGGTTGGGGGTTTGTGTGGGGGTTTGGGGGTTTTGTGTTAGTGTGGTGTGGGGGTGTTTTTGGGTGTTTGGGTTTTGGGGGGTTTTTGTGTGTGTAAGTGTGTGTGTGGTGTGTGGTGTGTTTGGGGGAAGTGGTGTGGTGTGTAAGTGTGGGGTGGGGTGAAGTGTGTGTGTGTGTAAGTGTGTGTGTTTTTAAGTGTGTGTGTTTTAAAGTGTGTTTGGGGTTGTGTAAGTGTGTGTGTTGTGTAATTTTGTTGGTTTTTGGGGGAATTTTTGGACTGTTTTGGAAATTTTTTAAATTTTTGGGGGGTTGTTTTTTAATTTGTGGGGATTTTTTAAAGGGGAAATTTTTTTAACCTTTAATCTATTTTAATTTATGATTTTTTACGGGAAAAACTAAAAAAAATACAACTAAAAAAAAAAACTGATTTACGTACTTAAAAAACCCTTTTAACCACAAAAAATTTGGTTTTTCCCCAAAAACAAAAAACGATGGTTCCAGAATTGATCCCAGTGACAGACTAGGTACACAGGTAAAAATGCTTTTAAATGTCCCCAACCAAAAATAACTGCATTGGGGTCTTCTCCCCCCCAAATGCAGTTTCCCTTACGTATTTTTTTGAAAGCTTTAGTTAAACCGACAGAGGGGTAACATATTTTTTGCATTTAAAACCAACCACCTATTTGTTTTGAAATAAAAACATTTTGAAAAATCAAACACAATTTCTTGTCAGATATTGCCGCCGTTATCTTCTTTTTTGAAATGCTTTCCGCAAGCAATTTTTTAGCAATTTGTTCCCTCATGCAGAGATAAAAGGGAACATTTATTTTACAGGAAGCAATTTATACCTCCCCTATTTTTTCAACCTGTCAACTTTTTCATTTTAAAAAATATTCCAGTGTTTGGGGGGAACCCAAAAACAAAGTAAAAGTACTACCCTTAAAAAAAAAAAGTGTACCAGATGCTGATTTTAATGTAAGGTTTTTCTTTACTCTACAATAAATTTTTAAAGCATGCAAAACCGATTTGAATCAACAACATAAGTTTTGAAAATGCCTTTTGGAAAGTCAAAAAAAAATAAAGTGCCCAAAAGTATGCAGTTAGCTCAGCTTTTAAATATAATTTTTTTTTCCCCCAGGTTGACCAGCCCTTCTACTTTTTAATGACGGAAAACGAAAGCCGCACCACCCCATTTTTTTTTTGAACGAAACCCATCAGTATAGATTTTGAGATGAAGGATAAGTATTTGAAAATGTTCTTTTTCTAATGATGTAAAACTGAACATTTTTAAATTTTTTTACAGGAAAAAAAATTAAAACAAAATGAGCTTTTTAAGCTTCCCCAAGGTGGGTAGGGGGCGACTGTACTTTTGACTTTGCAAATTTATTTGAGAAGGTCTGAATGTTTAAAAAGGGGAGAAGGGAAGTATAATTTTTAGTAAAAATGAAGTTCTTGCTTTTTTGGGGAAATGAATGCGGACTTTATCTGGGCTTCATTTTTAACGTTGCTGTTTTTTTGTAGTACTTTCTTAAACACATTTTGCCACGCAAGTTGTCGATTTCATAGGTAGAACTCCTACTTTTTTATAGTGCCCCAAGGATGAAGAATCCGAAATCTTTACAAACAAGACGAATTTTCTGAAGCAAAAATTGGGACTGAAAAATACTTCTTTTCCATAAAACACTTTTCGCACAGGACAAGGGGAGGTGCTTTAAACAGAATATTTGCCCCCAATGGCTGTTTACTGGTTTTTTTATTTTGGTTTTTTTTAGATTGAAATTTTGGAAGGTTGTGTTTAAGGTGTTTTTTTTTTTTTTAAGTTGTTTTTAAAAGTTTTGGTTGGGGTGTTTGTATGTGGGAAGGGGTGTTTTGTTTTTGGGGGTTGGTGTTTATGTTTTTTTGGTTGTTTTTTAGTTGTGGTAAGTGTGGTGTGTAAGTGTGTGTTGTAAGGGGTGTGTGTGTTTGTTGTGTGTTTAAGTGTCGGTGTTAATGTTTGTGTGGTGTGTGTGTGTTTTTGTGTGTGTGTTTTGTGTGAAGTGTGTGTGTGTGTGTGTTTGTGTAATGTTTTTTAATTTTGTTTTTGTTTTTGTAATTTGGTGGTTGGGGTGTGAAAGTGTGTTGTGTTTTAAAAGGTTTTGGTGTTAAGTGTGTGTGGTGTGGTGTGTGTGTTGTTGGTGGTGTGTGTGTGTTGGTGTGTGTGTGTGTTTTTAAGTGGGGTGGTGGTGTTGTGTGTGTTTGTGTGTGGTTGTGTAAGTTTGTGGGGGTGTAAGTGTGTGGTGTGTTGTGTGTGTGTGTTGTGTGGTGTGTGTTTTTAAGTTGTGTGAAAGTGTGTTGGAAGTGGTGTGGTTTTTGGGTGTAAGTGTGTGGGGGAAAGTGTGTGGGGTTTAAGTGTTTGTGTGTGGTGTGTGTGTTTAAGTGTGGTGGTGGTGTGTGTGAAGTGTGGTTTTTGTTTTAATTTTTTTTTAAGGGGGTTTTATTTTAAAGGTTTTTTTGTTAATTTTTTTGTTTTATTGTTTGTTTAAAATTTTTTGTTTTAATTTTTTTAATTGTTTGGAAATTTTTTTTTTTTTTTTTTTTGTGTGTGTGTTTTGTTTTTTTTTTTTTTTTTTTTTTTTGTTTAAAGGGGTTTTTTCTTCGTTTCTTACATGGTTTCAACCTCATACCCCCCCCCCCCCCTCCCCACCCCCTTTTGCCCCGCCCTGCTATAAAGTTTTGTGCCGGGAGTTTTATGCGTTTATAAATCATAATTCTGTCTTTACCAATAAAATAAGTAAAACAAAAGAAGCATGTTTGGTACCCCTGGGGCTTCAGCCTGTGAGGAAGGCACAGAGTTAGAGGAAACCTGACATTAACCGTCTTGAGGACACACTCAAACCAACTCAACTGCCTATCCCGCTGTATGGGCGGGAGGAGACCCTCGAATGCTATCGGGGTTTCCCCATCTTTCTCTCTGTCTCTGCCAAGGTCTCCCGTCTCCTGACCCCCTCACTCCCAGACCACTGCCGACCCAGTGATGTGGAAATGTGGGATGTCGAGGAGAATCTGCTGGAAATCATGAAGAGAGGACGCAGCCGAGGAACGAAACAAAATCACTTTCTATACAACTGTTCCCCCCTTTAAAACTGTTGAAAGGGCAGAATCCCACAACTTGGAAACCTGGCATAGAGGGGACTTTCCCCCCAAATGAGACCCCTTCTTGTTTTTCCCTCAAACACTCAGGGGCGATCAAAAAAAAACTTTTCATTTTTCCTCACAGATTTATCCCTCTCGCCACACACTCTGCATTCGCTCAGTCCCTGTAGAAATGCCGATCTGTGCCCGCCCCTCTTGGTGTGTCCGACACGGGGGCCCCCTGTTCCCAAGGCTCTCGGGTCTTGCAATCCTGCCTGCCCCGGGCTTTTTCAGATGGGGGACCAGAGGGCAGAGTCACCAGGTCTGGGGGGGATGGAGGGGCGGGACAGTGTCAAGGTTTCTGATACCTTTTCACAGCTTTGACCCCGGGGACAGGTCGTTTTTTCCGGGGGATTGTTCCCCCATGCCCGTGGGCCCGTTGGGGAGCTGCGAAAAAAACCTGAGGTCAGACAACTGGGTCCTGCCAACCGCCCGTAAACCCCCCCTTGCTTGCAAGGTTTTTCTTTTCAGCACGATTCCCCCCCTTGGCTGAAAACGACAGTGTCATTACAGCACCTTCTTTGAGACCGCTGGGGTGAGCGATGGGCAGATTTGATCTTCTGAACCCCGCTTTGGGTTTGGGGCTTTGTGGGAGGTTCTACCTGTACACCCCCGTCTCATCACCCGTCCCGTTTCTCCAGCCTCTTGGGGTCACCATGCTTGTGAATTTGAGCACAGTTGCAGAAAGCCCCCCCCCCCCCGTATTTTCCCCCCAGTTCACCCAGCTGGATTGCTAAATCCCTCTTAGGGACGGGGAAAGGGAAAGGGAAACAAAAGGAGAGGAGAGGACGATTTTCGAAACCAGCAGTTTTCCGGAATTGTCTAGCTGCAACAGCTTTGATACGTTTTTTTGGTAACCGTTCTTTATTCATTTGTAGTAATTTAAACCAATTCTTTACGGGCGTGTACGAATTTCCATAAAGAGGTATCTATACAAGTCTCCATTATCTTTTTTGTTTGGGTTTTGGGGTTGGGTACACTAAAAACCTTTCACCCATCATGGGGACTTTTTCTTTGTTTAAGGGTTTTTTCCCTCTTCAGCGCTATAGCAATTTTGGCTGTATTTTTTTATCAAAAATTTTAAAAAAAAAGTTTTTTATGATCTCTTATATTTCCGAAAAACTTATTAAGGAATACTCCCTTTTTCCCCTTTTTGTTCCTAGATGCGTGTCCCGTTTTCGCACTATCATGTTGTGAATCTGAACCCTAAATAGCATAATTGTTTAATACCTCTAAGCATTACCATCATAGAACCATTTCTCATGTTTACCCTTTAATCGTTCATAAATCATTATTTGTTTGTGCATTGCTTTGCCGTGATATGAATGAACTCAGTTCCATCCTGAGCCAAACAAATTATTGTGGTCCAAGGCCAATGTAAATTAATTAAATTTCAGAGTTCAGAGTTTTCTCTTCTCTCTCCTCTCTCTCTCTCTCTCTCTCTCTCTCTCTCTCTCTCTCTCTCTCTCTCCTTCTCTTCTCTCTCTCTCTCTCAAAACACAGTCCACGCTTCAAGTCCTTTGAAGCTGACACATCAGGTTGAAGGAAATAAAAACCCATCAAGACGAGACCAACACAATGAAGCCATCTGTGTGTTTTCCCCTGCACGGTGTCACAGGCATGTGCACAGTGTGGACAGCTAAGAACCCATCAGCTTGGTAAATCCAGCCAGTCCAAAAGCCCCTAACTGTATAGCTTCATACCTCAATAATGACCAGGCAGTGACACCGGCGAGATGGACATGACCATGGCCCATTCTAAACCATACCCACAAAAACCAGTCAGGTCTTCCACTCCACCAAAAACACACTTCCATACAACAACAAACAACCAAACCAAAAAAACATTTTCAAAGACACTTCAACCATCCATCCATCCATAATTCCATCGCTCAATCAATAAATCAGTTGAGCAACCCCAAAATCAATTAATCAATCAGTTAGCAAGAAAAAGTAAATAAATAAATTTAAAGCAAGCAACAGAAATTCAATAATCAGTTGGGGCAAAACAGAAATAAATTTCAATTAAGCAAGAAAAAATCATTTACCAATAAGCAAGCCGGGAAATCAATCAATTAACAAGCGGAAATAAATTTAATCAGTTTGCAGCAAGAAATCAATCTATCAATCGTTAAGAAACCCAATCCCTCTATCAATAAAATCAGTTATAAAAAAAAAATCAATCAATCGTTAAACAAGAAACAATCAATAAATAATCAGTTAAGAAAAACGAGAATCAATCATTCATTTAAGCAAGAAAAAAATAAATTTAAGCAAGCAGAAATCAATCAGTTAAACAAGCAAGAAAATCAATTAATCATAGGCAAGAAAGAAATAAATAAATCGCTAAATTTCAATCAATCAGTTATGCAAGAAATCAATCAACAATCTTTTTTATAAATATCAATCAATCATTCAATCAATCAATCAGTTAATTAAAAAATCAATCAATCAATCAGTAAATAAAAAAAATCAATCAATCAATCAGTTAATTAAAAAAATCAATCAATCAATCAGTTAAGCAAGCAAGAAATCATTAATAAAGGAATCAAATTAAGCAATCAATAAAAGGAAAGTAATAATCAATCAATCAATAATACAATCAATGAAATCAACAGTAAGCAAAAAAACAAACAACAAACAATTATAAACCAATATCGAACAAAACTAAGTATTTTTTAAAATGTCAAATTCAGTTACATCTAAACAAAATTCAGTTTACATCTAAAAACAAAATTCATTTTTTTAATTTCTAAAACAAAATTCAGTTTACATCTAAAACAAATTCAGTTTTACATCAAAACAAAAAATTCAGTTCACATCAAAACCCAAAACTTAGTTGACATCTAAAAAAAAATTCATTTTACATCTAAAACAAAAAAATCAGTTTACATCTAAAACAAATTAGTTGAACTAAAAAAAAAAATCAGTTGAAAATTAAAACAAAAATTCAGTTTAATCTAAAAAAAAATTCAGTTTACATCTAAAACAAAATCATTTTACATCTAAACAAATTCATTTTCACATCTAAAAAAAATTGTTGACATTAAAAAAAAATAAAATTTACATCAAAAACAAAATTCTTCACTCTAAAACAAAATCTAGTTTACATCTAAAACAAAATTCAGTTCACATCTAAAACAAAATTCAGTTTACATCTAAAACAAAATTCAGTTTACATCTAAAACAAAATTCAGTTTACATCTAAAACAAAATTCAGTTTACATCTAAAACAAAATTCAGTTTACATCTAAAACAAAACTTAGTTGACATCTAAAACAAAATTCAGTTTACATCTAAAACAAAATTCAGTGTACATCTAAAACAAAATTCAGTTTACATCTAAAACAAAACTTAGTTGACATCTAAAACAAAATTCAGTTTACATCTAAAACAAAATTCAGTTCACATCTAAAACAAAATTCAGTTTACATCTAAAACAAAATTCAGTTTACATCTAAAACAAAATTCAGTTTACATCTAAAACAAAATTCAGTTCACATCTAAAACAAAACTTAGTTGACATCTAAAACAAAATTCAGTTCCATCTAAAACAAAATTCAGTTGACATCTAAAACAAAATTCAGTTTACATCTAAAACAAAACTTAGTTTACATCTAAAACAAAATTCAGTTTACATCTAAAACAAAACTTAGTTGACATCTAAAACAAAATTCAGTTCACATCTAAAACAAAATTAGTTGACATCTAAAACAAAATTCAGTTTACATCTAAAACAAAAATCAGTACATCTAAAACAAAATTCAGTTACATCTAAAACAAAACTTAGTTGACATCTAAAACAAAATTCAGTTCACATCTAAAACAAAACTTAGTTGACATCTAAAACAAAATTCAGTTTACATCTAAAACAAAATTCAGTTCACATCTAAAACCAAAATTTATTTTTTGATCTAAAGCAAAATTCAGTTTAGATTTGACATTGGTTTGTGTAGTTGGTTGGGGGTGGGGGTGGTTGGCGGTTTTTTTTCTTGGAGAGAGAGAAGAGGGGAGAGAGAGAGAGAGGGAGAAAAAGAGAGAGAGGAGAAGAGGACAGAGAGAAGACAGAGAGAGAGAAAGCGAGGGGAGAAGAGACAGAGAGGAGAGAGAGGCAGAGAGGAGACAGAGAGAGAGAGACAGAGAGAGAGGGGACAGAGACAGAGAGAGAGAGAGAGAGAGAAGAGAAGAGAGAGGGGAGAGAGAGAGAGGAGAGAGAGCATAAACGGACTGACAGACAGACAAACAGGACGGATAAATAGAAACAGGCTAACTAAAATCATTGACAGTGAACAGACGTTAAATAGAAACAGACAGACAGACAGACAGACAGACAGACATAGGATGGCATGTTGAAGAAAAGAGGGGGAGGTAAGATGAAGGGAGGAGAAGAGGAAGAGGAGGAGGGTGTGGAGGAGGAGGGGGAGGGGGGGGGAGGAGGGGGAGGGAGGGTGTGGAGGAGGAGGAGGAGGAGGGGGGAGGAGGGGGAGGGAGGGTGTGGAGGAGGGGAGGGGGGGGAGGGGTGGAGGGAGGGTGTGGAGGAGGAGGAGGGGGGTGTGGGGGGAGGGGGGAGGGTGTGGAGGAGGGGGGAGGGGAGGGTGTGGAGGAGGAGGGGGGAGGGTGTGGAGGAGGAGGGTGTGGAGGAGGAGGGTGTGGAGGAGGAGGGTGTGGGAGGAGGGGGAGGGAGGGTGTGGAGGAGGAGGGGGGGAGGAGGAGGGTGTGGAGGAGGAGGGGGGAGGGTGTGGAGGAGGGGGAGGAGGGTGTGGAGGAGGAGGTGGGGGAGGGTGTGGAGGAGGAGGGTTGGAGGAGGAGGGGGGAGGAGGGTGTGGAGGGGGGAGGAGGGAGGGTGTGGAGGAGGAGGGTGTGGAGGAGGGTGTGGAGGAGGGTGTGGCGGACACATCAGTCTGTGGTCAGTCAGCCATGCGTTGTCCTTCAGTCAATGAGGTACAGAGCACTGGTGCACCGGGAAGCGGCAAGAAGAAGATGATAGGAGAAGTTGATGTCAGGCCAGACATATCTCCCTGTGTTCAGCACTATCACCACCCTCCTCTCCAGTCCCTGGACGTGATCACTGTTCGCCACCGTGATGACGTCACTAGCAGCCAGGGCCAGCTCCCGTGTGTCATCCTCACTGAGGTGACGTGATGTCACCGCCCTGACTGGCAGGCCACGCTCCTGTAACTGTTGAACCATGACGTCATCGGCACGTGGAGCATCAGGACCACCATAGAGGATGAAGACATCCCTGTACTGCAGGCCGTGACCTGTCA
>CM054164.1:6236489-6243905 GCA_028751875.1 Rapana venosa
CTAGTAGTCGTAGTAGTAGATCTAGTAGTAGTAGTAGTAGATATAGTAGTAGTAGTAGTAGTAGTAGTAGTAGTAGATCTAGTTAGTAGTAGTAGTAGATCTAGTAGTAGTAGTAGTACTAGTAGTAGTAGTAGTAGTAGTAGATCTAGTAGTAGTAGTAGTAGTAGATCTAGTAGTAGTAGTAGTACTAGTAGTAGTAGTAGATCTAGTAGTAGTAGTAGTAGTAGTAGTAGTAGATCTAGCAGCAGTGGCAGTAGTAGCGAAACCTCTGCCACAGGTCTAAGTTCAGTGTCCGCAGTCTGCATCAGGAACACAGTAAGAATGTACACACTTCACAGTGACCACACCCCTACATACTCTCCCCCCCGTCTGTCTTCTGTTGTTGTTGTTGTTGTTGTTGTTGTTGTTGTTGTTTTGTATAGGTCTTTATTTCCCCTCCAATATCACCCATAGTGAACAGACGTTAAATACAAGAAACGAACATCCCTACATACGTCCACTCCCCTCATGATGGTTTGGGGGGGGGGGGGGTTGGCCTGGTTGGTTTTAAAACCTTGCGCTTTGCACTCGGGATCTGCTGACCTGGGTTCGAATCCCCTCAAGGGCATATGTTGCCCTGGAGTTAACATCGGTGCCCACTCCACTCCCCCCCATAGTTCCGAATTTCACCAGAGACTCTGCCGTGAAATAGAGGGACACAATAAACATTTAGCACAAGGGAAAACACTAATTCGCCTTTTCTATTTGAACACCAGTCCCCATGTTTAATAACGTTTCGACATGTTGTCGTCTGTTCCCACTGTGCCAACACACGCTGACCATCTTGTGTTAGACACATGGCTTCTGGTTTACAGTTCATCCCAAGGACGTTTGAGGGAGTGGAGTGGGGGACAGTTGTTCATTCTAACGGCAGGAAAAATTCTTGGAGGGGGCGGGGTCTCTGCACAGGCACGTAGTGTGTGTGTGTGTGTGTTTTGTGTGTGTGTTTTTTTTTGTGTGTGTGTGTGGTGGGTGTGTGTGTGTGTGTGTGTGTGTGTGGGGGGGGGGGTGTGTGGGGTGTGTGTGTGTGTTTTGTGTGTGTGTGTGTGTGGGTGTGTGTGTGTGTGTGTGTGTGTGTGTTTTGTGTAAAATATGTGTAAGTGTGTGTGTGTGTGTGTGTGGTGTGTGTGGTGTAAGTGTATGTGTGTGTGTGTGTAAGTGTGTGTGTGTGTGTGTGTATGTGTGTGTGTAAGTGTGTGTGTAAGTGTGTGTGTGTGTAAGTGTTGTGTGGGTGTGTGTGTGTAAGTGTGTGTGTGTGTGTGAGTGTGTGTGTGTGTAGTGTGTGTGTGTGTGGGGTGTGTGGGTGTAAGTTGTGGTGTGTAAGTGTGTGTGTTTTGTGTGTAAGTGTGTGCGTGGTGTGTGTTTTGTGTGTGTGTGTGTGTAAGTGTGTGTGGTGTGTGTTTAAGTTGTGTGTGTGTGTGTAAGTGTGTGTGGTGTGTGTGTTTAGTGTGTGTGTGGTGTGTGTGTGTGTGTAAGTGTGTGTGCGTTTTAAGGGGTGTGTGTGTAAGTGTGATTTCTTCAGTTTAACGTCTATTCACATTTAGTGATTTTAGAACGGGGAAAATCTAACAAAAAATAGCAAACGATAACTGTTAAAGTTAGATTTTTACTGATTGTACAGTATGAATAAAAAAAACCAACTTTAACTATACAAAAAAATGAGTTATCGGACTTTTTATTTAACCCTAACACAATGTTCAACAGTAACGATGGTTCAGGACAGAATCTGATCCAGTGACAGACTAGGTACAGCAGGTAAAAATGCTTTTAAATGTCCACAACCAAAAATAACATGACTATTGGAGATCTTCTCCCCACAAATGCAGTTTACACCTTTCGTATTTTGTTATGAAAGCATTTAGCTTAAAAATGTACACGAGGGGATAACATATTTCTGCGATTATACCAACCACCTACTTTGTTTAGAAATAAAAACATTTTGAAAATCAATCACATTGCTTGTACAGATATTGCCGACTCGTTTATCTTCTTTCTGAAATGCTTCCAGCAAGCATTTTGTAGCAATTTGTATCCCTCATGCAGAGATAAGGCAAACAAAATTTATTTTTTAAAGGAAGCATTTTTTACCTCGCTCCATATTTTGCAAGCCTGTCAACTTTTTCATTAAAATATATTCCAGTGTGTGAGGGAACCAAACACAAAGTAACAGTACTACCTCTTTAAAAAAAAAAAGTGTACCCGATGCCTGATTTCAATGATAAGGTCTTTTTTTTACTCTACAAGTAGAATGTTTTAAAGCATGCAAAACCGATTTCGAATCAACACACATAAGTATGTTGAAAATGCTTTGGAAAGTCAAAAAAAATAGTACGTGCCCAAAAGTACTGCAGTTAGCTCAGCTGTAAATATAGATTTATTTTTCCCCAGGTTGACAGTCGTTCTACTTTCAATGAGGAATAACGAAAGCCGACCAGCCTCATTAGTATTTAGAACGGACCCATCAGTATAGTTTTGAGATGATTAGGATAAGTAGTTTGAATATGTTCTTTTTCTAAAGATGTAAGAATCTGAACTTTTCAACTTTTCTTACAGAAGAATAATTATACAAAATGAGCTTTAAGCAGTTCCCAAGGGGGGTAGGGAGCTGACTGTACTCTGACTTTGCTAATTCATTTGGATGAAGTTTGAATGTTTAAAAAGGGGAGAATGTAAGTACTAATTGTAGTAAGTGAGTGATAGTTCTTGCTCTTTTTGGGAAGTGAATGTCGGACTTTATCTGGACTTCATTTTCAACGTTGCTGTTATTTTTTAGTACTTCTTAAACACATTTGCCACAGCAAGTTGTCGATATTCATAGGGAGAACTCCTACTTTCTTATTTGTGCCTAGAGATGAAGAATCCGAAATGCTTTACAATCAAGGGCTGAATTTTCTGAAGCAAATAATTTGGAGCACTGAAAAAATACTTCTTGTCCATAAGACAGTCTTGAAACGCACAAGGGACAAGGGCAGGTGCTTTAATACAGTAATATCTTGCCCCCATGGCTGTTTATGGTTACTTTTAAGAGTTAAAAACTTTCTTAGCTTTAGTGTGTAAGTGTGTTTGTGTAAGTGTGTGTGTTAGTGTTGTGTGTGTGTGTGTTGTGTGGTGGGTTTTTTAAGTGTGCGTGTGTGTAGTTTTTGGGGTGCAGTGTGTGGTGTGGGGTGTGGTGTGTGTGTGTGTAAGTGGGGTGAGTGTGTGTAAGTGTGTGTGTGTGTATGTGTTGTGTGTGTGGTGTGTGTTTAAGTGTGCGTGTGTGTAAGGGTGTGTGCAAGTGTGTGTGTGTGTGTGTGTATGTAAGTGTGTGAGTGTGTGTAAGTGTGTGTGTGTATGTGTGTGTGTGTGTGTATGTGTGTGGTTTTAAGTGTGTGTGTAAGTGTTGTGTGTGTAAGTGTGTGTGTGTGTGAAAGTGTTGTAAGTGTGTGTTGTGTGTAAGTGTGTGTGTATAAGTGTGTGTGTGTGTGTGTGTGTGGTTGTGTGTGTGTGTGTGGTTAGTGTGCGTGTGTGTAAGTGAGTGTGCAAATTGTGGTGTGTGTGTAAGTGTAAGAGTGTGTGTAAGTGTGTGTGTGTGTTTGTGTGTGTGTAAGTGTGTGTGGTGTAAGTGTGTTGTGTGTGTATGTGTGTGTGTGTGTAAGTGTGTGTGTGTGTGTGTGTGTGTGTGTGTGTGTTTTGTTGAGGAGGGTGCTGTTATTCTTCTGGTCTTTGTACATGGTTCATACCTCATACTGTTCCCCTCCCCCCCCCTCCCCACCCCTTTTGTCCCCCCCTGCTATCAAAATTTTTTGCCTGGAGATTTATGGTTTTATAAATCATAGATTCTGTCTTCATTCATGGTAAACTATAAGTCAAACATGAAAGAAGCATTGGTAAATTTCCTGGAGGCTTCAGCCTGTGAGGAAGGCACAGAGTTATGTGTGTGTGTGTGTATGTGTGTGTGTAAGTTTTGTGTGTAAGTGTGTGTGTGTAAGTGTGTGTGTGTGTGAAAGTGTTAAGTGTGTGTGTGTAATGTGTGTGTATAAGTGTGTGTGTGGTTGTGTGTGTGGTGTTTAAGTGTGGCGTGTGTGTAAGTGTGTGTGCAAGTGTGTGTGTGTGTGTAAATGTGTGAGTGTGTGTAAGTGGTGTGTGTGTGTATGTGTTGTGGTGTGGGTGTGTAAGTGTTGTGAGTGTGTGTAAGTGTGTGTGTGTATGTGTGTGTGTGTGTAAGTGTGTGTGTGTGTGTGTGTGGTGTGTGTGTGTAAGTGTGGTGTGTGTAAGTGTGTGTGTATAAGTGTGTGTGTGTGTTATGTTGGTGTGTGTGTTGAGGAGGGTGCTGTTATTCTTCCTGGTCTTCGTACATGTGTTCTACCCCATACCTGTTCCCCTCCCCTCCCCTCCCACCCCTTTTGCCCCGCCCTGCTATCAAGTTTTGTGCCTGGGGATTTTACTGCGTTTTATAATCATAGATTCTGTCATTCATTCTAGTAAACTTAAGTCAAACATGAAAGAAGCATGTTGGTAATACTGGTAGGCTTCGCCCGTGAGGAAGGCACAGAGTTATGAGGAAACACTGACATGTTGAAGCCTGTCTTGAGGACAACTCAACTCCTCCAACTGTCTCTTCGCCGCTGTCTGGGAGGAGAGTCCCTCGCCAATGCATCAGGGTTCGCCATCTTCTCTCTGTCTCTGCCGAGGGGCTTACCGCTCCTGTAGCCCTCACTCCCAGACCACTGACTGACTCGTGATGCTGGCAATGTGGATGTCGAAGAGAAGTCTGCTGGAAATATGAAGAGAGGACAGCAGCCGAGGAACGAAAACAAAATGCACTTTCTATTACAACTGTTCTCCTTCAAGACTGTTGATGAGAGGGCAGAATCCCACAACTCTGGAAAACCCGGCATTACGAGGGCCTTTCCCCCCAACTGAGACCAAATTCATTGTTTTCCGTCAAACACTCAGGGGCGATCAAATCTGCTCATTCCATCTTTCCTCACAGTATTATCCCCTCTCGCCACACACTTCTGCATTCGCTCAGTCCGTGTAGAAATGCCGATCTGTGGCCTGCCTCTCTTGGCTTGTGTGCCAGACACTGGGAACCCGCTGTTCCCAAGGCTGCTCGGCTCTTGACACTCCTGCCTGCCAGGGACTTCTTCAGATTTGGGGGCAGAGGTCAGAGTCACCAGGTCTGGGGAGGATGGAGGGGCGGCACAGTGTCAAGGTTCTCTGATACCCGTTTCACGAGCTTTGACCGGTGAGCAGTGGGGTTGGGCGCGGGGGATCTTGATTCCCCATTCCAGTGGTCAGTTGGGCAGCTGCGTAAAAAACTTCCTGAGGTCAGACAACATGGGGTCTCTGCCAACTCGCCCGTGACCGTCCGTCCTTGCTTGCAAGGTTTCTGCAGCACGATTCCCTCCCCTTTGGCGTTGGAAAACGACAGTGTCATTACAGCCCCCTTCTTTTGGAGCTGGCGTTGAGCGAAAGTGGGGCAGATTTTGATCATTTGAAACCCCGCTTTGGTTTGGGACTTTGTGGGAGGTTCATACCTGTACACCCAGGTCTCATCACCTGTCCTGATTTCATCCAGCCTCTTGGGATCACCATGCTTGTGAATGTTGAGCACACGTGTGCAGAAACGCACCCCCTCCCCCGTATTGTCTCCCAGTTCACCTAGCTGTGATTGCTTACCTGCCCTCTTTAGGGACAGGGAAGGTAAAGCAGCGACGGAGAGGAGATGGACGCCCCCTCACTATGCTGGCCCCTGGAGAAGCTGAGGTCTCTGACATCTCGCTCCCCAACGACAGCTTAGGTTATGGCTACCTCTTTAGCTTGACACAAGGGACCCCTTGCGACAAGTGAACACTGAACAAAGTGTGAAAGTCAGAATGTTTTTCCTGTTGAGTGTGTTTATTAATAGAGTGCCACACCCCCACCCCATCTGTGTGTGTGTGTGTGTGTGTGTGTGTGTGTGTGTGTGTGTGTGTGTGTGTGTGTGTGTGTGTGTGTGTGTGTGTGTGTGTGTTTGTGTGTGTGTTTGTGTGTGTGTATGTGTGTGTGTGTGTTGTGTGTGTGTTTTGTGTGTGTGCGTGTGTGTGTGTGTGTGTGTGTGTTTGTGTGTGTGTATGTGTGTGTGTATGTGTGTGTGTATGTGTGTGTGTGTATGTGTGTGTGTATGTGTGTGTGTGTGTGTTTGTGTGTATGTGTGTGTGCGTTTATGTGTGTATGTGTGTGTGTGTATGTGTGTGTGTATGTGTATGTGTGTGTGTGTGTGTGTTTGTGTGTGTGTATGTGTGTGTGTATGTGTGTGTGTGTTTGTGTGTGTGTATGTGTGTGTATGTGTGTGTGTTTGTGTGTGTATGTGTGTGTATGTGTGATTCAGATTCAGATTCAGATTATTTTATTGCCATTTAAGTCATGTAGACTTATTTGACACAACAAAAACATCAACTATAATTATCTATTTTGGCTAAAAGTGATGTACACTAAAAACATGTTGTATTCTACTTCTCTTTCTCTCTTTTTTCAAAACACTCATACACATATCTGATGATATCTGCTTGATATATATCAACTGTGATTATGTCACTTAATTTATGTACAAAGTTTTTTGCGTTCTTTGTCTTTCGTTTTGATTTTTAATAACAAATTATTTCTGAGTTCATCATATAAAATGCATTCATCAAGTAAATGAAATTCATCTTCAATTTTGTTACAGTGTCTACATTTTCTGTCCTCTCTGGATATATTTTGGTGTCTCCCTTTCTCTATCATTAAATTGTGACAGCTTGTGCGAAATTTACAATATGTCTTCTTATGAGTTTTGTTTTCATAGTTTACTAAGTATGGTTCCAATCTGTATTCTTTGGTAGCAAAATCATAAAATTTTAGTTTTGCAAACTCTTTCTTTTGGTAGATCCAAAATGTTTTATACATGTCCTCAAGTTTTCTTCTAACAGCATAACTCAACCGATGAACATTAAGAGTGCTTTGGTTCTTCCAGACATGTTTGAATCCAATTGTGTACAGAATATTTTTCACTGTGTTTATCCATTTATCGTATGTATTCTTCTGATACAAATAATCGTATACTATTCTAATATAAGAGTCTGGTTTTGATTCTGTCAAATGAATCCAAAAGGATATTATCTGGCATATGATTTTAAGGGTCAGTGGAAATCTCCCTAATTCACCCAAAGTGGGTAGTACTAATGCTTTTTTATGAACTCCTATCATTTGTTTACAAAATTTTACATGAAAATTCTCATACAAAAACTGATTGGATAAGCATGCCTTGAACAGTTTATCGATATGAAATTCTGTATCCCCATTAAAACAAAAAGGAAACCAAACTTCTGCTCCATAGGTTAAAACAGGGGTTATCAGTGAGTCGAATAAACGCATTTT
>CM054164.1:6244405-6287041 GCA_028751875.1 Rapana venosa
TCGAGTTATGTTGTAGACATACATGTCATAATGGTTGTGGTAGTCTGATGTGCGTGATGTGTGTGATGTGTATATGTGTGTGTGGTGTGTGTGTGGGTGCGCGCGCGCGTGCATGTGTGGTCACCCATGTGTGCATGCGTGCGTGCTGTTGTTGTTAGACCGAATCATGTGTACGTGTTGAGTTGATATGTGTGATGCGCAATTTTTATTATACTCGTAATGCATGTATGTGTTATGTTGAAACTGAAGAGAGAGGAAGAGAAAAGAGGAGGAGGGAGGAGGAGGGAGGAGGAGGAGGCAGTTTCTACCTGGCTGTCCCACACGCAGGTGCTTGGCGATGATGTCACAGACATCCTCACCACACCTGGCACACTGCCAAGGATAATCACCACTGTGACCTGGCTGACCTCTGTGCCGCATCTCCTTCACTGGGGGGCCCTCTGTCGCCGCTGGATGCTGGGGGGCAGTGTACGGGAGGGTGAGGTTGTCTTGTATATGCCTGACTGTTGCAGGACTGTGGTCACTGTGGGGGGTGACCGCAGTGACTCCTGCAGTGTCCGCACCCCCCAGCCAGCCGGTAGCTGGTAGTGACTGTCTCCAGTCTGTCCACCAGCTGTCCACACAGTGGCTGCAGGCAGCTGGTGACGGACCTGTTCCAGCCACTTCATGTCTCTGTCACTGTATCTGTAACACAGAACACAAGTGCTGACTGACTGACTGACTGACTGACTGACTACTGCAGGTGAAGAAACCGTCATCACCGACACACACCTGTCTACACGGGGAGGTCTACAGCACACAGCTTGGGGTAGTCAGTCTGTAGCACTGCACCACTGACTGTCTGTTTTCGCTCCTGTTGTCACATGGAATAACACAACAACAACAACAACGACAACGACAACAATAGCAACAGCAACAACGACAACGACAACAATAGCAACAACAACGGCAACTTCCATGGTCCACTTTCTTTACAAGGACATCATAACAGGCAGTGTGACAGAACACAACATACTTTACATAATGAACATATTACTCACAATAACAAACACATGTAGTAGCAGTAGTAGATCTAGTAGTAGTAGTAGTAGTAGTAGTAGATCTAGTAGTAGTAGTAGTAGTAGTAGTAGTAGTAGTAGTAGTAGTAGTAGATCTAGTAGTAGTAGTAGTAGTAGTAGATCAGTAGTAGTAGTCAGTAGTTAGTAGTAGACTAGTAGTAGTAGTAAGTAGTTATGTAGGTAGTAGTAGTAGTAGTAGTAGTAGTAGTAGTAGATCTAGCAGCAGTGGCAGCAGTAGTAGCAGCGAAACCTCTGCCACAGATCTAAGTTCAGTGTCCGCAGTCTGCATCAGGAACACAGTAGAGAACGTACACACTTCACAGTGACCACACCCCTACATACTCTCCACCCGTCTGTCTTCTGTTGTTGTTGTTGTTGTTGTTGTTTTTGCTATAGGTCTTTATTTCCCGTCCAATATCACTTACAGTGAACAGACGTTAAATACAAGAACGAACATCCCTACATACAGTCCCTCCACTCATGATGGTTTGGGGGGGGGGGGGGGGGGGGTGGCCTGGTTGGT
Source organism: Rapana venosa (assembly GCA_028751875.1). Lineage (NCBI taxonomy): Eukaryota > Metazoa > Mollusca > Gastropoda > Neogastropoda > Muricidae > Rapana > Rapana venosa. The sequence goes on from CM054164.1 coordinate 6,245,987, forward strand.
TAAAGCCTTGCGCTTTGCACTCGGGATCTGCTGACCTGGGTTCGAATCCCGTTCAAGGGCATATGTTGCCCTGGAGTTAACATCGGTGCCCACTCCACTCCCACCCATAGTTCCGAATTTCACACAGAGAATCTGCCCTGAAAAAATAGAGTGGGACACAATAAAAAAACTAGCACAAGAAAACACTCATTTGCCTTTTCTATTTGAACACTCAGTCCCCATGTGAATAACGTTTTGCACGTGTTGTCGTCTGTTCCCACTGTGCCAACACACGCTGACCATCTTGTGTTAGACACATGGCTTCTGGTTTACAGTCTCATCCCAAGGACTTTTGAGGGAGTGGAGTGGGCACAGTTGTTCATTCTAACGGCAGGAAAAATTCTTGGAGGGGGCGGGGGTCTCTGCGTAGGAGTTGTGTGGTGATGTGTGTGTGTGTGTGTGTGTGTGTGTGTGTGTGTGTGTGTGTGTGTGTTTGGTGTAAGTGTGTTGTGTGTAAGTGGGGGTGTGGTGTGTGTGTGTGTGTGTGTGTGTAAGTGTGTGTGTGTGTGTGTGTGTGTAAGTGTGTTGTGTGTGTGGTTTGTGTGTGTGTGTGTGTGTAAGTGTGTGTGTGTGTGTGTGTGTAGTGTGTATTGTGTGTGTGTGTGTAAGTGTGAAGTGTGTGTGTGTAGTGTGTGTGTGTAAGTGTGTTGTGTGTGTGTGTGTGTGTGAGTGTGTGTTTTGGGGGGGTTTTTTGGTTTTAAAAGGGGTTTGTGTGGTGTTGGTTTGGGGGGTGTGTTTTGTGTGTGTGTGGGGTTTTGGGGGGTGTGGGGTTGTGTGTTGGGGTTTGTGGTGGTAGTGTGTGTGTTTTTGTGTGGGGAAGGGGGGGGGGTTTTGTGTGGGTTTTTTTGGGGGGGGTGTGTGTGGGTGTTGTGTGTAAGTGTGTTTGTTGGGTGTGTTGTGGGGGTGGTGTTGGGGGTGGGTATTTTTTGTGTAAGGGGGGTGTAAGTGTGTGTAAAGTGTGTTGGGGTGTGTGTGTGTAAAGGGGGGGGGTTTGGGGGTTTTGGGGGGGGGTTTTTTTTTTGTGTGTAAGTGTTTTTTTGGGGGGGGGGGTTTTTTTTTTTGTGTGTGGGAAGTGTGTGGGTGGGTTTTGGGGGGTTTTGGTTGTGTAAATGTTTTTTTTGTGGTGTGTGTGTTGTAAAGTGTGTGGGGTTTTTGTTGTAAAATGTGGGTTTGGGGAAATTTTGTGTATTTAAAAAAAAATTTTTAAAATTTTTGGAATTTTTTTAAAATTTTTGTAAAAAAAAAAAAAAGGGTTGTAAAAATTTTGGTTTTTTTATTAAAAAAAATTTTAATTTTGGTGTTGTAAAAAAAAAAAAAAAATTTTTGAAAAGGGGGAAGAAAGTGTTAAAAAAGGGGGTATGGGGGGGAAGTGTGGGGGGAAATGTGTGTTTTGAGGGGTTTTTTAAGGGGTTTTAAAAGGGAAGGGGGTTTTGGGGGGGGGGAAAAAAAAGGGGGGAAGGGGTTTTTGAATTTGGGTGGGGGAAAAATTTGGGGGAAGGGGAAGGGGGATGTCGGTGAAGGTTGTAAGTGTGAGTTTTGTGGAGTTTGAAAGGGGATTTTTTTTTAGTTGTGTGGTGGGGTAGTGAGGTGGTAAGAGTATGTGTTGTTAATTTTTTTTTGTAAGGTGTGTGAGGTTTGTTGGTTGAGGGTGTGGTTGGTGTGTGTGGGAAAGGAGTTTGTTTGTGGTGGGTTGTGGGTTGGTGTTGAAGGGGCGTTTCTACCGGTTTCGTAATTTTATACAACTGTCCCTTCCCCCCCTAAATTTTGTCCCGCTCATCCAGTTTTCCTGGAGAAGAACTTGAAAGCGATTTTGGTTTTTTATGGAAAATTAAGTCAAAAGAGAAGCATGCTGGTATTCTGGTGCTTAAACTTTTAGAAGCACGAGTTTGACATGACTTGAAGCTGTCTGAGGGCCCCAATCAATCAAAACGTTTAATATCCCTGCATGGAGGAGGTCTCGCAAATGTATCAGGTGTTTTTTTTGTTGGGAGGTTAAGTTAAGAGCCCCCCAGACATCCCCGACTCGAAACCCAAATTTTAAGATTTTGAAGGGGAATTGTGAAACAATTAATTTGGAATCGCCGAGGAAAGAAACCCAAAAACCATTTAAAACTATTTTCAAGAGAGATGAGGCAGATAAATTCGAACTGGCATTAAATAGAGGGATTTCCCTCAACGAGAATTCATGTTTTCCGCAAAAAGGTTTAAATTGGCTTTCTCTTTCCACAGATTACCCTTTGAAACTTGCATTGGTCAGTCGTTTAGAAACCAACTGTCCGTCTATTGGGGGCAGAATGAACCCCCGGTTCCATAATTCTCGGTTTGAACCCGTTCCAGGGCTTTTCAGTGGGGACAGAGGGCGATACAGGTCTGGGAAAATGAGGGAGGAAGTGTTAATTTTGATAGTTAAATTGGGGGCATTTGAAACCCGGGAGCAGGTAGGGTCGGGGTCGCATGATTTATGCCATTTTCAGTTGGGGAGTCTTTAAAATTTGGACAGAAAAAGGGGTCCAGACATCCCGGAGGGGCGTATGTTCATCGTCTTGAGCAGATTCCTTGGCGTTGAAAAACGGCAGGATTTAAAATTCTTTAAGCCGGGCGTGGCGAGGGGAGTTTTTTTCATCGACCCCGGGTTTGGTTTGGGATTGGGAGGTTCAAAATTTGAAAGGTATATCCTTCCCGATTTAATTGCCCCTTTTTATTAAATTTTTTGGAAATGTTGGTCCAGTTGGAAAAACCCCTCCCCGTATTGTTCCCGTTCCCTTGCTGATGCTTATGCCCTTAGGACAGGGAGTAAAGAGGACGGAGGGAGTGGCGCCCCCTCAGCTCCTGGGGGCGAGGCCTGATGTCCCCCGAAGAGGTATTGGCAATTTGTGGGAAAAGTTCCCCTTGGACAAAAGGGGATAATGCAAAATTAAATTCGAATTTTTTCCTTTTGAAGGTTTTATTTTAGGTGAAAACCCCCCCTCGGAATTTTGTTTTTGGGTTTGGGGTGAGGGGGTGTGGGGTTTGGTTTGTATGGTTGACTTGGTTGTGTGTTGTTGTTAAGTTGGGGTGTTTGGGGGAAAGGGGTGCGTTTTGGTATGGGTTTGGGGTTTTGGGTTGTGAGTTTTTTGTTGGAGAGGGTGTTGTGGGTGATGGTTTTGTGGGTGTAGGGGTTTTTTCTTTTGTGTGGTGTGGGGGTTGGGGGGTTTTGGGTATTGGTTTGGGGTTGGTTTTTTGTTTGGGGGTTTTGGGAAGTGGGGTTGTGGTGTGGTTTTTGTTTGTGTTTTTGTTTGAATTTTGGGTAGTGTGGTTGTGTATTTGGGGTGTGTTTTTTTGGGTGTGGGTTTGGGTTTGAGTGTGGAAAGGGGTTTTATGTTTTTGTAGGTGGACCGGATACAGCCTTCCATTTCCCCCCACCCTTGCCTTGGAACCTGGGGAGGGTGAACGATTGAAGTGACCCTGGTGTTTTCCATGTTAACCAAGGGGAAAATGCATTGGAAGATTTTGTCCCCCCCAAAAAACAAATTTGTAAGGGGTTAAAAATGGCAAAAGAAATGTTTGGGCAGGAAACCGGTCGTTTTAAACTCGAGAACCACACCCCAAAAAACTTGTTAGGATTCACAAAAAGTTTTTGGGTAAAAGCCGGGTGAGCAGTCGTGGGACTTCCCTTCCCTTTTTCGTTTTTAAAAAAATGGCGGAATTAAAAAAGTTCTATGACAGAAACAATGTAAAAAAAAGAACAAAAAATGCCCTTTAAAATTGGCCGATTTTTCCTTGTTTAAAAGGGGGGGGGAAGGGGAAAAAAGGAAAATTTTCCGGGAAAAAGGGGGGTTTAAATAATTAAGACCAAAATTTAAGTTAAAAAACTGTATTTGAGATAGAATTTTGTGAAAAAAAAAATTCCCTTTTCCCTGGGGGGGTAAACAAAAAAACCTTTAAAAGGAGTAATTAAGGGTTATTTTGAAACCCCAAAAATTTTGGGGGGGGAAAAATTTTGAGAAAAACCCTGTGTTTTTTAAAAAAGAATATCCCGAGAAGGAGTAAAAGAAAATATTTTTAAGGGGGGCCCGTTTTTTTGGGCCAGGATTTGGGGTTTTTTAAAAATTTGGGGAAAAGGGGGGTTTTTGTTTTTTTAAAAAAGGAATTTTGGGGTTTTATTTGCGAGCCCTGAAAAATTGAATATCAAGAATGAATGGGTATTTAAAATGGTTTATTTGAACAGACAGAAATTAAACGGGGATTGTGTAAACTTTAAGGGAAAGGAAATTTGTTCCGGAGTGAATTTTGGAAAAGAACTTATTGATGGTTTTTGGTAATATAATTAATGATAATCCCTTCTGATTAGCCCCCAAAAAAATTGGTAATACAACCCGGTGACATGTGGTACGCGTTTGGGAAAAAAGGTTTTTAGGAGTTCCAATGAGTTTGGTGAAAGGGGGCCCGGGGGAAAACCTGCCACTTTGGGTTAATCACCAACCCGTTTCGTCGGTTTGGTAATCCTAATTTCGAAAAATCTCCATAATTTCCAATGGTCCCTGAAACAAATGGTTTTAAAATGAATCAGTGAGACTAGGGTTTATTGCCTGCAGCTATTTTAAATTTTCAAAAGGAATTGGGGGAAGGAAAGTACCGGGCAAAATTTAAAAAAGGCAGAGAAAGTAAAGATAACAAAAGTAACAAAATCTGGCCCAAATTTTTTTAAAAAAATTTTAAAATGTTTTAAATTCATTTTGCAAAATCAATAATATGGAACAAAAAAATTTGACCCTGGGATTTTTGGGGAAAAAAATACAAACCCTGAAAAATTTAAAAATTTCCCAACAGGACCAAAGGAAAAACACACCCACTCGCACTCAAACCCCAAAAAGACTTTTGCCATGCGCCGCCAGGCGGGAAAGGGGGAAAAAAAACCAATGTGTGTGTGTTGTTTTTGTGGTGTGTGTAAGTGTAAAATAAGTCTTTAATTTTTTTAAATCTTTTCCCCTTAAGATTCCAAAGGCCCCCAAAAAAAGGAAAACTGAAAGAGAAAGAGAGAGGAGGGGGGAGAGAGAGGGGAGAGAGAGGAGAAGAGAAGAGAGGAGTAGAGAGGAGGAGGAGAAAGAGAGAGCGAAGAAGAAGAGAGAGAGAGAGAGGGGGAATTTAAATCTGTGGGTGGTGCAAGGGGGTGTAAAGGGGTGTGTGTGGTGGTGTGTGTTTGTGGTGGTGTGGTGTGTGTGTGTTTTTTCTTTAATAAAGAGTAATAACAAGGGGAAAAACCCCAAATAGTTATTCTTTAAAATAAAAAAGATCAAGAAAAATTTAAAAAATTGAAATTCCCAAGAGAACTAAACTCAAAAAAGTGCCCTCTAGGACTTAACAATAAAAATTTTGCAATGTCAAATGTTAGTTTTTACATTGTTTCAAAATTCGTCAATGGGTTTTTTCCGAAAAGGCAGGGGATAAAGTTTTAAAAATTTTCAATTCAAGTATAAAAGGGTATTTGAAAAAATTAACCCCCAAATCCCTTTTAAAATCCTTGCTGAAAAATTTTGTTTAATGCATTTAAAAAACTTAAACCTGAAAAATAAAGGGCCCTTTAGTTTTCCTTTTTTTGCAAACATGTGTATGAAAACGTAGTGATCAATGTATTCAATTACGCTCTTTTCCCCCTCTGAGTTTAATGTGAAAAGTTGCTTGATTTGCCGATGTTTTCTATGAGTTTTTTTTAAGGGAAAACTTTTTTTTAACAAAATGAAAAACCCTCTGCAAAGGGAAAAAGGGGAAAAGCAGTTAAATATAACCCTTGTCTTAAGTGCCCCTTTCTTCGCAGCCCCATCATTCCCCCTCATTAGAAAATAAAACCTATATTTGAAGGGAAACCACAAAAGGGAAAAAAGAATTCCTCTTAAAAAACCGAAAAATTTAGAAGTATTTGATATTTTTGTATAAGTTCATAAAAATTTTTTTCACCCTATTACTTTGTGTGTAAATGGTGTGTGTAAATGTGGGTGTAATGTTTGTGTTTTTGTGTAAAGTAAAGGGGTGGGTGTGTAAATGTGTTTTTGTGTGGGGTTTTGTGGGGTGTGTTTTTGTTTTGTGTGTGGTGTGGGGTAAATAATTTTGTGAAAAAGTTTTGTGTGTGTTAAGTGGGGTGTGTAAGTGTGGTGTGTTTAAGGTGGTTGTGTGTGATTAATTTTGGTGTGTGTGTTGTGTGTAAGGTTTTGGGGTGTAAGTGTGTGTGTTTTGTAAAGGGGGGTTTGTTATGGAAATTTTGTTGGTTAAAAGGTTTTGTGGTATGGGGTATCATTTTTTTTTTTTCCCGGAGTTTTTACTTTCGTTTTATAAAAACATTTAAAATTCTGTCCCTTCATTCATAGTAAAAATATAAGTCAAACCTGAAAGAAGCATGTTGGGAAAACCTGGTAGGCTTCAGCCTGTGAGGAAGGCACAGAGTTATGAAGAAACACTGACATGTGAAGCTGTCTTGAGGACACACTCAAACTCAACTCAACTGTCTCTATCGCCGCTGTCATGGGCAGGAGGAGTCCCTCGCAATGCTATCAGGGTTCGCCATCTTTCTCTCTGTCTCTGCCGAGGTCTACCGTCTCCTGTAGCCCTCACTCCCAGACCACTGACTGACCTCAGTGATGCTGGCAATGTAGGATGTCGAGGAGAAGTCTGCTGGAAATCATGAAGAGAGGACAGCAGCCGAGGAACGAAAACAAAATCCACTTTCTATACAACTGTTCTCTTTCAAGACTGTTGATGAGAGGGCAGAATCCCACAACTCTGGAAACCTGGCATACGAGGGCACTTTCCCCTCAACTGAGACCACTTCATTGTTTTCCGTCAAACACTCAGGGGCGATCAAATCTGCTCATTCCATCTTCTCCTCACAGTATTCATCCCCTCTCGCCACACACTTCTGCATTCGCTCAGTCCAGTGTAGAAATGCCGATCTGTGGCCTGCCTCTCTTGGCTTGTGTGCCAGACACTGGGAACCCGCTGTTCCCAAGGCTGCTCGGCTCTTGACACTCCTGCCTGCCAGGGACTCTTCAGATGGGGACAGAGTTCAGAGTCACCAGGTTCTGGGGAGGATGGGAGGGGGCGGCACAGTGTCAAGGTTCTCTGATACCTGTTTCACGAGCTTTGACCGGTGAGCAGTGCGTTGTCGTGGGGGATCTGATTCCCCCCATGCCAGTGGTCAGTTGGGCAGCTGCGTAAAACTTCCTGAGGTCAGACAACATGGAGTCTCTGCACAACTCGCCCGTGACCGTCCGTCCTTGCTTGCAAGGTTTCTGCAGCACGATTCCCTCCCTTGGCGTTGAAAACGACAGTGTCATTACAGCACCTTCTTTTGAGACCGCTGGCGTTGAGCGACGTGGGGCAGATTTTGATCATTCTGAACCCCGCTTTGGTTTGGGACTTTGTGGGAGGTTCATACCTGTACACCCAGGTCTCATCACCTGTCCTGATTTCATCCAGCCTCTTGGGATCACCATGCTTGTGAATGTTGAGCACACGTGTGCAGAAACGCACCCCCTCCCCCGTATTGTCTCCCAGTTCACCTAGCTGTGATTGCTTACCTGCCCTCTTTAGGGACAGGGAAGGTAAAGCAGCGACGGAGAGGAGATGGACGCCCCCTCACTATGCTGGCCCCTGGAGAAGCTGAGGTCTCTGACGTCTCGCTCCCCAACGACAGCTTAGGTTATGGCTACCTCTTTAGCTTGACACAAGGGACCCCTTGCGACAAGTGAACACTGAACAAAGTGTGAAAGTCAGAATGTGTATCCTGTTGAGTGTGTTTATTGTTAGAGTGCCACCCCCCCCCCATCTGTGTGTGTGTGTGTGTGTGTGTGTGTGTGTGTGTGTGTGTGTTTGTGTGTGTGTTTGTGTGTGTGCGTGTGTGTGTCTGTGTGTGTGTTTGTGTGTTGTGTGTGTATGTGTGTGTGTGTGCGTGTGTGTTGTGTGGTGTGTGTGTGTGGTGTGTGTGTGTTTGTGTGTGTTTGTGTGTTGTGTGTGTGTATGTGTGTGTGTTTGTGTGTGTGTGCGTGTTTGTGTGTTGTGTGTGTGTGTGTGTTGTGTGTGTGTGTGTGTTGTGTGTGTATGTGTGTGTGTGTTTGTGTGTTGTGTGTGTGTTTGTGTGTGTGCGTGTGTGTGTTTGTGTTTTTGTGTGTGTGTGTTTGTGTGTTGTGTTTGTGTGTTGTGTGTGTATGTGTGTGTGTGTATGTGTTGTGTGGTGTGTGGTGTGTGTGTGTGTGTGTGTTTGTGTGTGTTTGTGTGGTGTGTGTATGTGTGTGTGTGTGTGTATGTGTGTATGTGTGTGTGTGTGCACGCGCTCATGACATGGCCTTCTACCTATCCTCACCTCACCTCACCTATACCGTAGTCGCTTGAACCGGCACTGATGAAGATTTGTTTCAAGTCGACCCTGTTGTTGCCTTTTCCATGCTTTAAACTCACGTGCTACATATTGTCCATTCGTATTGATTGTTGTCACCTCCTACAAATAATAGCCAAACCTTTGCTCAAGATCGTTCAGGTAGACAGGAGAAATGTGGCTTGGGGCAGGATTCAAACCAGAGACCTCTTTCTTCCTAGAAGTCTGTGAGAACCACTAGGCCACCAAAGCACACGGTGTGTGTAGGATTCATGGCCAACAATTTTCTGGGTTTGTTTTTAAAGGCCCAGGGCTTTTGCAGCCAGTACGCTGTGAGTTTTCATTTCTTTCCCTCTTCTTCCTCTTAGTTTTGCTTTTCTTTCGTGTTTTTTTCCTTACTTCTTTTTTCAGGCATTTTTTTCCTTTAACGTACGCTGTGAGTTTTCATTTCTTCCCTCTTCTTTCTCTTGGTTTTGTTTTTTCTTTCGTGTTTTTCTCCTTACTTCTTTTTTCAGGACTTTTTTCTCCTTTACTTACCTCTTCTCCTTCCCCTTTCATTCATCTTCATTTTATCGTCATTGTCCTGTCATTCTTCTTCTTCCTGTTTTCTTCCTGTTCTTCTTCTTCTTTTCTGCTTCTTCTTGTCTTGTTTCTTGTTCTTCTTCTCTTTCTTCTTCTTCTTCTTCTCTTTTTGTTCTTCTTCTGCTTCTTCTTTTTGCTTCTTCTTTCTTCTATTTCTTCTCCTCCTTTTTCTTCGTTTTTTTCCCAATTCGTCTTCTTTTTCTTTTCCCCCCACTCTTCTTTCTTCTTTTTTCTCAACGGTCACAACAGCTAAGACTTAGTGGACACCTCCAGGCAGCAGTGTGTGAACCTGATGGTGTGTGTGTGTGTGCAGACCTGCCAGTGCCTTACTCCCCTTTATGCCTGCAGGAGATGGTGTACGGACAGTGAAGATATGGTAGCACATACCAAGGTTGGATGGACTGTGGAAAACACCCAACATGTACCCAAGGCTTGACCAGCGCAGTGAGTTCTGCATTTGATCAGTCGTTGCCATGGAGAATTCTGGCCAGATGCGGTGTAGCCTTTATGGAACGTGCCGGAAACCGTCACACTTTGCTGGAAAAATCTGTAGTGTGTAAAACGGGGTACTCTGTTTCTTCCCGTTCTTTTTCTTGTTGTTCTCCTTCTCGCTTTTTCCTTTCTCTCTCTTCTCATTATTTTGTTACTGATTTTTATTCTCCTCTTTCTCTGATGACAATAACAAAAGTACTAATATTGATGATAGTAGTAGTAAAATGATACTAATGGTAATAATAATAATAATGATAATAATGATAATAATAATGATGATGCCGATGACACTGCTACACAACTACTACTGCTTCTACTACTGATAACATAATAACGATCACACTGACAATAATGACAACACTAATAATGATAGCAACAAAAACGACGATGACGATATTGTCGTTGATGATGATGATAATGATGATGATGATGATGATATACTACTACTACTACTCTACTACTACTACTACTACTATACTACTGATGATGATGATGATGATGATGATGATGATGATGATGATGATGATGATGATGATGATGATGATGATGATGATAGCAACATTAATCGGTGGTCTAGAGGTATCGCGCCCGCCTAGAAAGCAAGAGGTCGGGTCGGAAGTGTGCGGTGGTTTGATCCCCGTTTGGGCCCAAAACTTTTCCGCCATCAGTTAGACCATTAGTGGTGGTCTGGGTGCTACTCTTTCGGATGAGACAATAAACCAATGTCCCGTGTATAAAAAAATATTAAGGGCACGTTAAAGAACCTACGGTAACAAGAGAGTTGTCCCTGGCAAAACTCTGTAGACAAAAGTCACACTGATAGGAAAACAAATACAATTTCAGACAGGAAAAGAAAAAATGGGTGGCGCTGCTCTTGTGGCGACGTACTCTTCCCGGGGAGAGCAGCCCGAATTTTACGCAGAGAAATCTGCCGAGAGCTAAAGTGGTATGAAAATGAAAATGAAAAATAACGATAATAATGATGATAATGATGATGATAACCATAATAATAATAATGATAAAAATAACGATCATGTATTCCTGGATACTGATATCTTCGTCTCTGCTGTCTACCCATGCATCCACACACAAACGAGCAATCATTATTATTATCATCATCATTACTATCATTATCATCATTATTATTATCATCATCATTACTATCATTATCATCATTATTATTATCATCATCATCATTACTATCATTATCATGATTATTGTTATCATCATTATTCTTGTCATCATTATTGTTATTACTGTTATTGTTGCTGCTGTTTTAAATTTTCACTAACACACACACATACACACACGCACGCACGCACGCACGTACACACACACACACACCTCACACAACCACAACACACACACACACACACACACACACACCACACACACACACACACACACACATTCACACAATCTTTAACGTACTTCATGAACCAGCAACACTACAGCACTGACCCTTCAGGGAAAGCTTCATCATAAATGAGGAGGACAGGACCCCCGCCGCACTGCTGCCCGAGTCTCCGCACAACAGCCCTTGCATCAAAAGTCTTCTCTGTGACGTCAAAGCTGTACTGCTGAATGCTGGCGGCTGCTGCTGGCTCCATCCTCAGGAGCTGTTCCTTCAGCAGCAGGGTCACTGCACGACTCTTCTCACGCCCGCTGACCATCACCACCCGCCTTCCTTGCCGGACCCACTGCAGGGCCTTCAGGAAGAGACAGATCGTCTTCCCGGTGCCTGGCGGACCATTCAGGTAGATGTACTGTGGCTCTGGCTGTATGCTGAGCAAGGTCACCTGGTCAGGAGTCAGGACCAGGGCCGAGAAACGCAGCCCCGCCTCTGCCACTGCCTGTGCCTGGGACCTCAGCACCTTCCGTGGGGGGCCGGCTGTGGGAACCTCGACTGTCGTGGCAGGACCACAGAACCTGACCATGCAGATACACGTTTCATAGAGCGACCTGTCTGTCTGTCTGTCTGTCTGTCTGTCCGTCTGTCTGTCCGTCTGTCTGTCTGCTCCACCCTCCTCGCTATCTCTTTCTGTTTGGGTCAGATGGTGTGTATATATGTGTGTGTGTGTTAAATTAATTATTTTTTAAATTTATTTTACTCTTTTATTTCGAGGATAATGAAATAAGCACTCGTGTGCTTTTTTTTTATGCAGTCCCCGTGTGTATGCAGTTTTATCAATTTTGTAATCCGTTCCCACCGGCACACAATGGCCTATTCTTCCGAAAAGCGGAACGGGTTTTAACGTGTGCGCAAGATGTTCTCTGTGTGTGTGTATGTGTGTGTATGTGTGTGTGTGTGTGTGTGTGTGTGTGTGTGTGTGTGTGTGTGTGGTGTTCGCTCTTTTAATTTAACGTCTTTTCACTATAAGTGATGTTAGAGGAAGGAGACAGAGAGGGAGAAATACAGGAGAAAAGGCAGATGCTTATGTGTGAATGAAGGTTTGTGTTTTGTCCTCTGATGTGTGTGTGTGTTGTGTGTGTGTGTGTATGTGTGTGGTGTGTGTGTGTGTGTGTGTGTGTGTGTGTGTGTGTGTGTGTGTGTGTTGTGACAGACATACAGAGAGAGAGAGAGACAGAGACAGAGACAAAGAGACAGAGAGAGAGAAAGAGAGAGAGGGAGGGGGTACTCTGTGTGCGCGCGCGCGTGTGGTGTGTGTGTGTGTGTGTGTGTGTGTGTGTGTGTGTGTGTGTGTGTGTGTGTGTGTGTGTGTGTGTGTGTCACTGCTGCTAAGCCTGCAGCAAACCTTTACATTGAGGGAATAAAAGCAGTACGTGTGAATGAACACAAATACTTAGGCACTGTTATTGATGACAAACTGAACTTTGCTCCCAATACAGACCTCATCATTAGAAATAGCACTCTCATATCTTCTGTCTTTAAAAACTCCGAAGTCCTCAGGTAAAATGTTTCAGAATGGCAGAATTTCTACTGAAGCTTTATTGGGATAATAATTTCTTTTTCTTACTTATGCTGGTGTAAAAGCCTGAATGTTAAAATGTACTGAACAAAAATCATAACAGATAGCAGTAGACCTGTGGGCTGTGTGCAAGTGATACTCATCATGTTTGTCCGTCGTGTCCGACGATGACCTCCAAAACAGCAGAGGAGGCAGCTGCTGTTTTGGAAACTGGGCAGAAATTTGATTATAGTGGAGGTGCCTTGCCCACAGCACATCCCGACTCTCTCGGCCAAGTGGGCATAAGGACAGTCAGCGTTGGAGATGTTCTCCAAAGGCCAACCAGCCCCCAGGGCTGCAGCACATCAGGACTGTGCGAGTCAAGCCTCCTAGTCAGAGAGTCATAGTCGATCACTAAAGACTCAGCTGTAAAGTGGAATTCCATGAGTGGGAAAGCCACTGGTCATACAGCCTCTCACTTTGCTGTTGCCCCCAGCGTCAATGGTTTAATCAAGAACTGTGATAAATCCCAGGCAAGTAATATTCACACACACACACACACACACACACTTACACAACACACACACACACACACACACATATAATATATATATATATATATATAATATATATATATTATATATATATATATATATTATATATATATATTACAGAGAGAGAGAGACAGACAGACAGAGTTCTTTCATTTCTCACATCCCCTCTTTCCAAAGTGTAATGTAAAAAACCACCAATAAAAGACACGCCACAACAGCTACAGATCGCCTCAGCAGAATATAAAACTCTTCAGACCTTCTGCATGTTATGACCTTCAAGGTTTTCTGTAAAAGTCATGATGACAAAGGTCCTTTTAAACTGACGTAGGGTCCTTGTAAGTCCTTAAAGGACATTCAAGGTTTTCTGTAAAAGTCATGATGGCAAAGGTCCTTTTAAACTGACTTAGGGTCCTTGTAAGTCCTTTAAAGGTCCTTCCTTTGCTTCATGCCCTGCACCTGGAAACAAGCAGCATCGCTTGTTGGTTAGATCTGGATTGCCATGGCTAGATCTAATTGCCGGCGTCTTGAGGTGACCCACGTTCACTGCTGGCACTGCTAGTACCAAGTGCTGCCACAGACACTGAGAGTGAGGGTGCTCGGCAAACTAGATCTACTTTTGGTTAGAGCACATGCAGAGGAAGAAGTAAACTTGAAAAAAAATTGTCACATTGATCTGACGCATGTCTTGATCTGTCTCTCATGTTTTAAAATGTCTCTCTGTTTTGGCATGCTGCCTAAGACCACTTCTGCTCAGTAATGTAAGCTCTGATGACACCCCCACAAAAGGCAGTGTGCAGTATGCTTTTCACTGAGATCTGTTCTAATCCACTCGCAGTAATCCTTAGCAGTCAACCATGTATCCTAGCATGTCCCTAGCTATTTGATTTTCAGAGCAGTTAAACAAGTATTACCTTCTGTCTGCACAATACATAGACATAGAAAGAGCAAAGAGTTTCAGCTTCGAATGCTGAGACATGCAGCATATACAACAGTTACTGATAGACGCCATTCCTTAAGTAAGAAAGTTCTCAATCTCCCACCTTAAAGACCTCTAGTGTTATCGAATATATAAAAAAGCTTCCTTTTCTGACTTTTGTACATTTTTGCTTTCTGAGTGTGAAATGTGCAGCTAGGAGAGAAAGAAGAAAGAAAGAAAGAGAGAGAGAGAGAGAGAGAGAGAGAGAGAGAGAGAGAGAGAGAGAGAGAGAGAGAGAGAGAGAGAGAGAGAGAGAGAGAGAGAGTTAGTTTTGAAAGAAAATAATACACTCCCCTAACACTGTGATCATCAGCCCCTCAGCTAAATCTACCTCAATGCCACACTTTGACCTCACCTAAATCTACCCCAATGCCACACCTAAATCTACCTCAATGCCACACTATGACCTCAGCTAAATCTACCTCAATGCCACACTATGACCTCAGCTAAATCTACCTCAATGCCACACTATGACCTCAGCTAAATCTACCTCAATGCACCACACTATGACCTCAGCTAAATCTACCTCAATGCCACACTATGACCTCAGCTAAATCTACCTCAATGCCACACTATGACCTCAGCTAAATCTACCTCAATGCCACACTATGACCTCACCTAAATCTACCTCAATGCCACACTATGACCTCACCTAAATCTGCCTCAATGCCACAGGGGCCACACTATGACCTCAGCTAAATCTACCTCAATGCCACACTATGACCTCAGCTAAATCTGCCTCAATGCCACACTATGACCTCAGCTAAATCTGCCTCAATACCACAGGGGCCACACTATGACCTCGCCTAAATCTGCCTCAATGCCACACTATGACCTCACCTAAATCTACCTCAATGCCACACTATGACCTCAGCTAAATCTACCTCAATACCGCACTATGACCTCAGCTAAATCTACCTCAATGCCACACTATGACCTCAGCTAAATCTACCTCAATGCCACACTATGACCTCAGCTAAATCTACCTCAATGCCACACTATGACCTCAGCTAAATCTACCTCAATGCCACACTATGACCTCAGCTAAATCTACCTCAATGCCACACTTTGACCTCACCTAAATCTACCCCAATGCCACACCTAAATCTACCTAAATGCCACACTATGACCTCAGCTAAATCTACCTCAATGCCACACTTTGACCTCACCTAAATCTACCCCAATGCCACACCTAAATCTACCTCAATGCCACACAATGACCTCAGCTAAATCTACCTCAATGCCACACTATGACCTCAGCTAAATCTACCTCAATGCCACACTATGACCTCAGCTAAATCTACCTCAATGCCACACTATGACCTCAGCTAAATCTACCTCAATGCCACACTATGACCTCACATAAATCTACCTCAATGCCACACTATGACCTCACCTAAATCTACCTCAATGCCACACTATGACCTCACCTAAATCTGCCCCAATGCCACAGGGGCCACACTATGACCTCAGCTAAATCTACCTCAATGCCACACTATGACCTCAGCTAAATCTGCCTCAATGCCACACTATGACCTCAGCTAAATCTGCCTCAATACCACAGGGGCCACACTATGACCTCGCCTAAATCTGCCTCAATGCCACACTATGACCTCACCTAAATCTACCTCAATGCCACACTATGACCTCAGCTAAATCTACCTCAATACCGCACTATGACCTCAGCTAAATCTACCTCAATGCCACACTATGACCTCAGCTAAATCTACCTCAATGCCACACTATACCTCGCTAAATCTACCTCATGCACACTATGACCTCAGCTAAATCTACCTCAATGCCACACTAATGACCTCAGCTAAATCTACCTCAATGCACACTTTGACCTCACCTAAATCTACCCCAATGCCACACCTAAATCTACCTAAATGCCACACTATGACCTCAGCTAAATCTACCTCAATGCCACACTTTGACCTCACCTAAATCTACCCCAATGCCACACCTAAATCTACCTCAATGCCACACAATGACCTCAGCTAAATCTACCTCTATGCCACACTATGACCTCAGCTAAATCTACCTCAATGCCACACTATGACCTCAGCTAAATCTACCTCAATGCCACACTATGACCTCAGCTAAATCTACCTCAATGCCACACTATGACCTCACCTAAATCTACCTCAATGCCACACTATGACCTCACCTAAATCTACCTCAATGCCACACTATGACCTCACCTAAATCTACCTCAATGCCACACTATGACCTCACCTAAATCTACCTCAATGCCACAGGGGCCACACTATGACCTCACCTAAATCTACCTCAATGCCACACTATGACCTCACCTAAATCTGCCTCAATGCCACACTATGACCTCAGCTAAATCTGCCTCAATGCCACAGGGGCCACACTATGACCTCACCTAAATCTGCCTCAATGCCACACTATGACCTCACCTAAATCTACCTCAATGCCACACTATGACCTCAGCTAAATCTACCTCAATGCCACACTATGACCTCAGCTAAATCTACCTCAATGCCACACTATGACCTCAGCTAAATCTACCTCAATGCCACACTATGACCTCAGCTAAATCTACCTCAATGCCACACTATGACCTCAGCTAAATCTACCTCAATGCCACACTATGACCTCAGCTAAATCTGCCTCAATGCCACAGGGGCCACACTATGACCTCACCTAAATCTGCCTCAATGCCACACTATGACCTCACCTAAATCTACCTCAATGCCACACTATGACCTCAGCTAAATCTACCTCAATACCACACTATGACCTCAGCTAAATCTACCTCAATGCCACACTATGACCTCAGCTAAATCTACCTCAATGCCACACTATGACCTCAGCTAAATCTACCTCAATGCCACACTATGACCTCACCTAAATCTACCTCAATGCCACACTATGACCTCACCTAAATCTACCTCAATGCCACACTATGATCTCACCTAAATCTACCTCAATGCCACAGGGGCCACACTATGACCTCAGCTAAATCTACCTCAATGCCACACTATGACCTCAGCTAAATCTGCCTCAATGCCACACTATGACCTCAGCTAAATCTACCTCAATGCCACACTATGACCTCAGCTAAATCTGCCTCAATGCCACACTATGACCTCAGCTAAATCTGCCTCAATACCACACTATGACCTCATCTGCCAGATTTACAGCTGAGTGTCTGCACTTTGTCCAAACTTGTCAGAACCCCTCTCTTCAGTTCCACGCTCATCACTTGGTGACCAGAGTGCCACAGATGATCCCTTTCCCCTATCACTGGCTATACAACATCTCTCTTCAACTCTGAAAAGGATGCACACTGATCCCTATATGAAAATAGAATCTTACTCAAACTGCCCTGTTATCCTGACATGGGTCGTAAGGGCACTGCAGTGACGAACTTTGTACCAGTTGGCGCACTTTGCGGCGGTTGTGAGCGAGTTCCTGGGTTGTGGGAAGTCTCCTCCCGGACATATCGGTGTAGTTGTCTGCCATTTCTTCTTCGGCTGCCTCACCTAGTCTCTTCTCGCTGCAACGTTCCTTGGCATATGGTCTTGAGAGCCCATCTGATCTTGTCACTGCCGTACATCTGGCTTCTTTTCCGACTGTTGGTCAGCAGGTCTTCGTACTGGTTTACTTGTGGTAGTGGTTTGTTGGACTTCTTCGTTGGTAATGTGGTCCGTGTATGAAATGCCAAGGAGTCTTCTGAGGAATCTCATCTCCAAAACCTGGATCTTCCTTTGTAGTTCTGCATTCATGGTCCAGTTCGCATGCTGCAGATGTCTGGAAGATGACCAGTGCTGCAGTAGCTTGACCTTGTTATGAGAGATATGTTTCGGTCTTTCCAGTGGTCTTGAGCTTCGCCATTGCTGAGCTGTTTGTGCAGCTCTGCGGGGATTTTTTTTTCGGTCGTGAACCTTCTTACTATAATATCTCAAGTTACTGAAATTATCTACAACCTCAAATCTTTTCACGACTGTGATCTTGGTAGTGAGGTGGCACTTTTGTCATGATTTGTCGTCACTGCACTGAACTCCATACCTATCTAGAGGATTTTTTGTCAGGTGTCACTAGGTTGGGCTGGTTCCCGTTGTTTCTGCCTGTCTGTCGTTGTCATCAGCAACCTTGAGGTTGGTGATTATCCGCCCTCAATACTGACTGTGTCTTCTAAGGTATCATCATTATGCGCTCAAGGAAGCATTGAACATGTGTCGCGATAGGAGGACACCATTGACGGACTCCTACTGAGGTATAGAACCATTCTCCAACAGTATCATTGGACAAGCACTGCAATGGTGGCTTTGTTTATAACTCTTTGAAGGTCTGGTTATCTTTTGTTCCCATGCTGTCTTCGTTTCACTTGTGGCCCATATACTGTCTGCCTACACGAGTCAATCGCCTTTCTGATTGTCTAGGATTAGACGTGGTAGGTTCTGTGGTTGCTGGACTGTATTTCTCACACAGTACTTGCAGGTTCATATCTGTTTTGTGTACTTCTGTTTGGGCAATAGCCTCGCCTGTTCTTTGGCGACGATCTCTTCAGCCCTGTGGCATTTAGTCTGTTCAATAGACTTTTAACATTACTGGCATGGCTTATGAGGCGATGTTCGATAGCTCTGGCATTCTTTTAGATTGGTTTCTGGAAGCAATCATGATGGTGTCTGGGTCCAAGGTGTTGGCCTCTCTCAGTCGCAGATCTTGTTGCAAATTTTTGTGAGGATCTATCACTTGTCCCCCATGGTTTGTGATACAGCTACTGCTGGAATGTTTGTCAATGCCTGCAGCTTTCCCATTTTCAGTGATTTCTATTCACGAAGTATACGGAAGTCCCCTCATGACAATACTGACTTGTAAGTATGCGTGTCACCTTTGTCTGATGGTTGTACAGCTCTGAACAGTATTTCCGCCCATCTGTAATGATATCTGTTTTTCTGTGAGTGCAGTTACCATCCTTGTCTCGATGTTGTTGACTCTTGCCTCCTTCTAGCTCTGTGAGCTCTTTTGCAGTTGATAGGCTCTTCTGATGTTGTCTAGACACAATTTCTTCGATATCTGGCATTGTTTCTCTGAATTCATTCTTCATTTTGTGCCTTTATCATGTCTTTCTAGATCTTGATGTTGATATCTCTGTATTACCCTGCTCTTTGTGTATTGATACTCTCAGTTCACTTCATTTGAGCATCACATGTCCAGGATTGTATCTAATATTATTGAACTTTCTCTAGACAAAAACAATGTGGATGATAATCAGAAGTAGTCCTCTCCTCTCTCACCCCCTTTCAATCTCAGCTATACGGGATTTTTTGCCTGCATGAGAGGGTTCAACACTTTTGTTTAAGGTGGGGCATGTGGGTCGATGTGGGACGGGATAGCTCAGTGGTCGGAGCACTCGCTTTCCCCCAGCCAAGTTAAGCAGCGTCGAGCGTGGTTACCACTTGGATGGGTGACCGTTTGCGCGCCTTGGCTTCGTACAGTTTCCCAGTTCGCCCGATGTAAATGGGTACTGCCTCTTTAGGGTCGGGGAGGTAAAGCAGCGAGGGAGGAGATGGGCGCCGCCCTCAATATGCTGGCCCTAGAGAAGTGAGGTCTCTGACGCCTCGCTCCCCTACGACCTTATAGGTTATGGGACTCCTTTACCTTCCTTTACCTATGTGGGTCGAACTGGTGACATTTTGTTTACAAGCTCAAGTTCGAAGTTGTACCGTATATACAAAGGGCTTCACTTGAACAGCATACAAATTCATCAGTTACTCAGTTTTATACCCGGTTGCCATGGAAACCATCTAATATGGCCACCAAAACTTAATGTTTCAAACTTTCACATCTTTTCATCTAAAACAAGTACAGAAACTTGTTCTACAGACATGGTTTTGCAACCTAATTCTTTAAAACCACAGAGAGATCTACATACTTGCATATACGTAACAGAGTAAAGGAGTCCCTAACCTATAAGGTCGTAGGAAGCGAGGCGTTCAGAGACTCACTTCTCTAGAGCCTGCATTTGAGGGCGGCCATCTCCATTCTTCGCTGCTTTACCTTCCCTGACCCTAAAGAGGGCAGTACCCATTTACAACTGGTGAACTGTTACTTGAAGCCAAAGGCGCGCAAACGGTCACACATTCAACGGGTAAACACGCTCGACGCTGCTTAACTTGGCTGGGAAAGCAGTGCTCGACCACTGGTTATCCGTCCCTTTCTGCATATATCACTTAAAAAAACAAATATGCATTTAATTGGTATTACCGTAAGAGTTCTCCACAATACTGTATGTGCTTTTCCAGTGTAACAAGATTTGAAAGATTCCTTTTCGCTTTGAAATCATCCTGCGAGATGCTGCTTTAGTATGAAGTGCAGATACGGTATGTTATGTATGCACAGCTTCCTTCCTAGGTTGACCTTATGGTGTGTAGTGTGTGTGTGTGTGTGTGTTGTGTGTGGTGTGTGTGTGTGATGTGTGGTTTGTGTGTGATTTAGATAGATAGACAGATACACACACATATATATCAGCAGCATGTGCTCCATTCTCCCTCCCAGTTTTCTGCCCCTGGTCTGACTGCTTAGTGACTGCTCTGTGCTTAGCAAAGCCTACTTACTGTCCAGGTTCTCGGGCGTTGGTTTGGAGATGACCGACCATTGTAACTTGCTAAACCCTGATTTTTCTCTCTCCTAATTTGGCCTCTGTGATTCAGAGGCCACGATGATTATATCCAGTGTGCCCCTTTACATGATGACAGTGTCTATCAGTGACATCTGACCTAGTCACCAGGTGACGGTAAAGTCATGATGACAGTGTCTATCAGTGACATCTGACCTAGTCACCAGGTGATGGTAAAGTCATGATGACAGTGTCTATCAGTGACATCTGACCTAGTCACCAGGTGACGGTAAAGTCATGATGACAGTGTCTATCAGTGACATCTGACCTAGTCACCAGGTGACAGAAAAGTCATGATGACAGTGTCTATCAGTGACATCTGACCTAGTCACCAGGTGATGGTAAAGTCATGATGACAGTGTCTATCAGTGACATCTGACCTAGTCACCAGGTGATGGTAAAGTCATGATGACAGTGTCTATCAGTGACATCTGACCTAGTCACCAGGTGACAGCAAAGTCATGATGGCAGTATCTACCAGTGACATCACCAGGTGATGGTGAAGGCATGACTACCGTGTCTGCCTGTGTCATCTTACCTTGCTACAAGTTTTATGTACAGGTTCTCTGTCATACAGGGGTCAGGCCCAGCTGAGTGCAGCTGCCGCCACCAGTCATCAGCTCGTTCCAGGTCGTCCTGACAGAGGCAATGACGTACAGCCTGGCTGATGTCTTTGGGCACGCCAAGAACCTGACATAGCTCCTGCACATCACAGTCACTGATATGACATCCCTCACGTCAGACACAGACAACATGTAAACACAGTCAGAAGATGCTGCTGGCACTGACAACATGTAAACACAGAAGATGCCCCAGACACAGACAACATGTCAACACAGAAGATGCTCCAGCCACTGACAACATGTAAACACAGTCAGAAGATGCTCCAGACACAGACAACATGTAAACACAGTCAGAAGATGCTCCAGACACAGACAACATGTAAACACAGTCAGAAGATGCTCCAGACACAGACAACATGTAAACACAGTCAGAAGATGCTCCAGCCACTGACAACATGTAAACACAGTCAGAAGATGCTCCAGCCACTGACAACATGTAAACACAGTCAGAAGATGCTGCTGCCACTGACAACATGTAAACACAGTCAGAAGATGCTGCTGCCACTGACAACATGTAAACACGGCTGCTGCACTCAGGCCAGACACAAATGGCGTTGTTGTTGGTGCAGGCTTCTTAGTGTGACACTTGGAGGTCACCAAGACTATGACACCCCACTCACTCATTGCACTTGGGATCACAGTGACATTGTAAGGACACACTGGATGAGAAGTTTGTGTGTAGGACTGGTTTGGGTGGATCGGTGGTCTAGAGGTAACACATCTGCCTACAAAGCGAAAATTCCGGCTCGGAAGTGTGTGGTGGTTTGCTCAGCCGTTTGGGCCCGAAACTTTTCCCCCATCCATAAGACCATGAGTGATGGTCTTGGTGCTAGTTTTTCAGATGAGACGATAAACTGAAGTCCCGCGTATTACACATAATTATATAGCTCATGTAAAAGAATCCACGGCAACAAGAGAGTTGCCCCTGGCAAAATCATGTAGAAAAAGCCATTCTGAAAGGGAAACAAATACAGTTGCAGACAGGAAAAAAGTAATGGGTGACGCTGCTCTTGTGGCGACGTGATCTCCCGGAGAGAGCTGCAGCCCGAATTTAACGTAATCTGCCATGATTTTAGAAATGGTGTACAATAAAATAGGTAAGTTAAATACTTCGCTATATAGGAGATTTTTTCTTCTTTAAACAAAAGTCCAGGCCATAAAGCTAATAAGATCTTGCCCTGGCATTAGAACGTTTCCGCCAGCCTTTTGAAAATAGAACACTATTTGAATGAAGGTTGTGGGGCTTTGTTAAACATCCGAGCTGCACAGCCAAGTCCCAGCCAGCACAGAAAAGGAGCAGGCATGGCATGTTTTACGGCAAAGATGCACACCGTCATTGGGGAACAGGATGCCATGCTTGTTGTCTCTGGAAGAAATACCAGGCCTCTCAGATGAAAGGTTGAACTGCTGACCCAGTCTGTGTAAAGGGCCAAACAACCCTGCCAGCAGGTCTGTTGCTGGTCTGAGCGAGGCAGAAGTGGCAAAGACGACCCAAACAGCTTGGCATCAAAGAGGGGAAAAAGCAGCCCAGCCCAAAAACAAGGCGGACACCAGGCACAGTGCTGCAGACGCCACCGATAAACAGTCAACCCGCTTCATCCACGTCAAACTAAATAACCATGACTGACGTCACTTCTCCACATGATGCAAAAAACACCCCAACCTCACCAAGAAAAAAAAACAACGTTTGGGCACAAATCCGGATTACGAAATCAGAATATTATTGGCACTGTTGCCAGATTCAGTGACAAAGCAGAGATCAAGGACAGAGACTGGGCGATGGTAGGGGGTGGGAAAGGGTGTTGTACACACAGACCACAGCACAGAGGACCTGCAGCCAACAACAGTCTGTTCTTTTTTTCTTTCATTCTCTGAACAGTCAGTGGATGCTATGGTGGTGCAGCCTGCAGTAGTTAGAAACGTAGATCTACAGAAAAACAAACACATCATTACAGTATGTTCCTAGTTGCCAGGAAGCAGTGGTTTAGGGCTTTAGGCTAGGGACTGCCAAGTTGGGGGCTCAGATCTCATAAGAGTGGCAGGTTGACTTTTTGTGGCGCACACGTGTGTTTGTGTGTGTGTGTGTGTGTGTGTGTGTGTGTTGTTGTTGATGATGATGATGATGACGATGTTGTTGGTTTGAAAAAAAATTATGTTTTAAAGCTGGCCAGATCCTACCCAGAGTAAGTTTGCTACTGGCTCACTGAGAAGACTTAGTCCACATCGTCGAGCTTCATCCACTTTAAGGATGGACCTTTGAGATCCTTGCTCAAACAACCTGACCAACACTGCGGATGTCTGTATCTCTCGGGCCTGATTGACACCAGGGATATAATTACCATGGTGGCAAGAGTAGAGTGCACCCCTGTCAAACAGTCTCAAAGCACTGGCACTTCCACAGCAGCATCGTTTCATATCACCATTAATCGTCATGCAATAAAGGAAACTCTCACCTTCAGTTTCTCACACTTTTGTGCCTGTGATGGGTTTGCGTCAAAGTAATCTGCAGTTCACAGGGGGAGGTTGTTGATGGGGTGTTGGGGGGTCGCCACCTGAGGTGGGTGTCTCCCTCAGTGAGGCTCTACGACTAAGCTGCCGTTGTTGTCAGTAGGGGGCTGAGAAGGTGTTGCCCTGGGTGTAGTAGTAGTAGTTCTTCAGTTTAACGTCCTTCCACAAAAACAGTAATATCAGAGGGGAAAGTGGTGTGTGTGTGTGTGTGTGTGTGTGTGTGTGGTTTTTAAGGGGGAAATGCATAAACCCTAATCATTGACAATTAACAAATATTAATAATATAAAGCGTAAAAAAAGAACTTTGAAAAGATAAAAAATAACAGCTCGAACACTAACTTTGCAATTTCTGCAACTAAATAAAATGCAACTACTATAGGTATCTGATAATAGGACAATGATTTAATGACAATACAATATCTTTTCATTAAAAGGGGGTTTGTCTTTAAGTTTTTTGCTCTAAGCAACGGACTGGGAAGAGGGGTAAAAGGTTTTTTTTAGATCTGGACATTGTAAGAGAACGTGAGCCTTGGTAATAGTTTCGCCACAGATACAAGTTGCGGATTTTGAAAATTTAGATCTAAAAGCATTGAGTTTAAACCTGTAGATAAGTGATACAACGTTTCTATATTCTTGTGAATTGGCATTTGATATCATCATAAGATAATAAATAATTATATCATCTTTCCCAGGAAAAAACAAATTTCTTGTAGTTTTTTTTTAAAAGTGTTTCCAGCATGCATTTTGCAATATTGCTAAAGCCCTCATAGGCAGATAAAGGAACATCTATTGCTGTAGAACCACGTCTGCTTTGCTCCGCATTTTCCCAATTTTTTTGTCAACTTTTTCGTTTTTTTAAAGGGGATACCACAATGAAAAGGAATCCAGCAGAAAGTTAGTACCCGTAACATCAGAAAATGAATCAGAATAACATATCTCAGTTATGAGCTCTTGTCTCACTTTGAGGTGACATTTTTTAATGCAAGTAACACTGACTTGGAATCAACACAAAAAAAGTATCTGAAAAATGTCTTTCGGAAAATCTAGAACATAATACAAAACCATTGAAATAGCAGACAGTTAAAGCTGTAAATATAGATCGATTTTTTCCAATAGAAAATGATCTCTCTATCTTCAGAGATGGAATGACAAATGCTGAAACCCCTCATTGTCGCTCAAAAGGGAACCATCAGTGTAGATTTTTAGATGTTCTGGATATGTAGTTTTTGCATATATTCTTTTACTAAATGCACTAAGAATATTTTCATTTCCTTTTTTGGTTAGAAAAGAATAATTGACATCAAAATTAGCTCTCTGAAGCTCCCAGGGGGGACAAGGGGAGACATTAAATTTGATTTAGTAATTTTTGTAGGGACATAGTTCTGCCTTATCAAACAATTCAGAAGTATATGTTCAATAGTGGTAAAGAACGAATAGAATGTGCTCTTTTAGGAAAGTTGACTCAGATCTAGTTTCATATCTCGGTGTCCACATTGGTTTCTTGCTTTGAACATCGTAAGAGGTATTTAGCCAAAGCCAGTTGTCGATAGTTGTCTAATGGCAAAATACCTATCTCTTTATAAGTACCCATTGATGATGCATGAGAAGGTCCCCCTAGAGCTAATCGAAAAGCCTTACAGTCTAACTTCTCATTTTTGCAATAAATATTTAGGAGCACTGAAAAACGCTTCCTGACCATAAATGAGTCTAGAACATACTAAAGATAACCCCAGATGTTTTAACACAACTACATCATGAGCCTACACTTGTTTACTAATAACTTTCAGGAAGTTAGACTTCTCCTAGCTTTAGTATTTAAATATTAGTATGATAATTCCAAGTTAATTTAGACGTGAAATATACCCTTTAAAAACTTCACTATGTTTTTATACTTTAAAATTTTTACCATCTATATGGAAAACAGGTAGATCTGGTGAGTTAGCACCATTACTGAAAAGTACGAGATTTGTCTTTTCAGGAGAATAGTGACAGACCATTTTCAAATATAGTCATTAAGTTTGTTCAGCTCATCTGATACACGTTTTTCATATAATTTAGATGTCTATTTGGAGTTCTCTTTTCATTGAGACATTATCCACATACAAATGTCTCAGCATACTGGACATGGGTTGCATTACTTGAGAGACACTTAGGAAAGATCATAAAGAAAATTTTGAAAAGATGGGGCGCAATGACTGATCCCTGTGGAATCCCCAAATTGTTGGAAAATCGTAAAGTAGAATAGGAATTTTCAACTTTGGCCTGTATGCGTCTTTCTGAGAGAAAGGCTTAACATAATAATAGATATTGCCAGATAACCAATAAACTTTAACTTAAACAATAATCGTTCAGCCAGACCTGATCATATGCTTTCTTTATATAAAAAAATGTGGCAAGTACTTTTTTTCCTACGAGCAAACTGATTTTTAATTTGTGTACTGAGCTTAATCAGATGATCTGCTGTGGACCTGCCTTTTCGAAACCTGCTTGACTAAGAGGAATTATTTGGTTTTTATCACAATAATGTATTTATCGGTTTAGAATGATTTTTTCCATAAGCTTCCTGTATGTGAGGTTAACGCGATAGGTCTGTAGCTGTTTTTATCACTTTAGTTTACCCTGCTTTGGCACTGGCACTAAAATGGAGTGTTTCCAATGCGTGGAATCACTCCCTGAGCCCAGCTGGGTTTTGGAACATTCAAGTTTAAAAATATAAACCAAAATTTTTTGGCAGCTGTTTCAATAATTCATTTGAAACAGCATTTTATGCCAACTGATGTTTTTTTTGTCCCCAAAAGATAGGAGGGCTCTTTAGCTCCTGCAGCGTTAGGGGAGCATTGACATAATGACTGTTATCTTTCACAGGTCTTTATAAATATCCTTTTGTGCTTCTTTTTCTCTTATTACTTTACATTTTTCTGATAGACTTTTATCACTCATTGTATCTGTGAAGATTTCTATGAATGTATCAGCTTTCTCTGAATTAGTTGGAAGTTCATTATCTTGGGATTTTTTTTTAGGCAGTTAGGAAGCTTAATCCCACTTTTCATATCTTTTAAAATTTTTTCCATACCTTTTGCAGATTCTTTGTGTGTAAACTTCTTGTAAGCAGAAGGTAGACCAAATTGACGTTTGCTTTGTTCAACAGTTTTATCACAAAGGGACTTTGCTTTTTCATAAGACAATGATTTTCTGGCATTTTGTTTCTTAAGTATGTTTTTTGACGCAGCTTTTTAGTCATTCACAGCTTTTTGACAAGCAGAATTCCACCATATATTTCCCCAGTGCTTTTCGGACTTTACAGAGGGAAAACTTAGGAATAGAGCTATCAGCTGCTTGTAAAATATAAATTTTTTAAATTTTTCATAAAAAAATATCAATATCATTACTTTTGATACTTTCAGTATTAATTTGTGTCAAATGTCTTTAAAACTTGTTTCCCAAACGCATGACGATAGTTTTTACTTTTTTGGGTAACATCTTTTTTTGTCATTTCGTACAGAAGTATCATTAAGAGTGATAGCAATGGGAAAGTGATCAACTTCCCATTGTATCACTTTCTATTTCCCAGTACATTATGGTGCAAGAGAGGAGAAATGGAAAAATAGATCTAAAGCACCAGGTCTCTGATTCGAAATATCTGGGATTTTGTAATGTTACCATCATTAAGTAAGAACAGACAAGAATCAATTACGTTTCGATAAATCGATTAAATGGTTACTGATGTCCAGTTTTTTTTTCCCAGATTGGGAGTGTGCATTAAAATCCCCACATATTAACCATTTCTTATTGGAATCTGGAAATGTGCCCAACCATTCTGTGTTTTCTGTCATTGGGCCTTTTGGCAAATTATACCGAAACAACATTTAGATTTATAGATTTGCTGATTTTTTTGCATGCAGCCACGAGTGCAGAATTTGGTACATTTGTTGGAACTGGCGAGGGACATTCATTATATTCTACTTTTTTATGCACATAGATGGCAGCCCGAATCTTTTTAGCATCGTTTGCAACAGATTCATAGATAGGGGATAATAGTAACTATGAGATTGGGTAGTCGATTTCTGGTACTGTTAAAGATTGTAAGACTAAAACCTCAGATTTTTAAAAGAGCAAGATTTTTAATAAGATACGGCAAATTTGTTGTCACAGATCTGCAGTTCCACTGCAAAATTTTAAAGGGGCAAATTTTACCATTTTTATAAGAGAATAAGTCACAAGTTGTTTTTTTTTTTCAAGGATTTGTATAGAAACACAGTTTAAAATAATTAAACAAATAAAAAGTTCTAAGGGAAAACGAAAATGTAAGTACGCTGGGTGTGTTAGCTGAGAGCAGTCACTACTGAACACCACCATAGTGACCCTGCAGCTTGACAAGCTTGGTTTTGGCTGGGTGAAGAGGTTGGAATGAGCGACGTAGAAGCACAAGAAAAGGAACAGCACAGACAATGAGGCAGAAAAAACATGTAAAACCAAAACGCTAAACAAAACAGAAAGCAAACAACAGCAGCAAACGAAACGTAAGAAAACAAACAAAATGAAAACTTGACAACCTGTATCAAAGACATCAGCGAGACCTATCCAAAGGCGAAAGCTGTGGTCAGCAAAACTACACCTTTAAAGAACACAGCGTGCATTATAGGAGCTCAGCAGTTGTACACCTGTCAGATTATAAAAATATAAATCAACAAATGTGGCACATGTAAAATAAAGTAAACGATAACATAACTCGGAGGCACCGTGGTCGAGTGGTTTAGGCGGTCAACTCGTGATCCAGAGGTCGCGGTTCGATTCCCGCTCGGCTCGGTGTTGTGCCCTTGGGAAAGACACTTTACTCCTATTTTCCTCACTCCACCCCGTGTACAAATGGGTAACCACTCCTGCTGGGGAAGTATCTGGCGACAGACTAGCGTCCTGTCACAGTGGTGGTGAAAACCATCAGTTCGCTTAACGCTACAGAAACCGGGGTAAGCTCCGGCTCTATGGGCCTTCTGGCTCGAAAGAACATACTTTTTTTAAAAATAATCAGCACTATGACGCCTGTCAAATAATGTATAAACATAAAGTAAATAGGTATATCACCTTTCGAATTATGCATAACGTAAACTCAGCAGTCTGACACCTTTCTAATAATGGATGATATCAACTCACTAGTCTGACACCTGTCTAATAATGAATGATAAACAACTCAACAGTCTGACCCCTAATAATGAATGATATCCACTCACAATCTGACACCTGTCCAATAATGGATGATATCAGCTCAGCAATCTGACACCTGTCTAATAATGGATGATATCAACCAGCAATCTGACACCTGTTAATAATGGATGATATCAACTCACTAGTCTGACACCTGTCAAATAATAAAAATAATAATAATAATAATATATGGAATTTATAGAGCGCTATATCTAGCAATTACAAAACCAGAGCGACTTCCATACAATTGCTCCCACACAAACAACCAACAATGATTAACAATATTCTAACAAATTCAAATGTACACAACACACACACACACACACACACACAAAAAACACACACACACACACACACACACACACACACACACCACACCACCACACACACACAGGTTGTACATTCAGCAGGTGTTGGAATTTTGGCTTTTCAAGGCAGGGACAGACATGAGATGAAAACAAGAGGGAAAAAATCTTAGGTATGAAAAGGTATGATTTGCCCCTCCCCCCACCCCGCCCACCTCCCCCCCCCCCCCCCCCCCCCCCCCAACCCCCGCCCCCCCCCCCTCCCCCCCCCCCAATCAACCAGCATACGGTGCGTAGTTTTCACGAAGGGAGAGAGGGAAGTCATTCCAGATTGATGGACAGAAATAGAGAAAGGAGCGAGGCCAACAGTGGATTGGATGAATCTAGGTATTCGTAAGCACAAGGTATCTGCCAGCAGACGCGGAGGGAACGAGACGGTGAGTACAGGTGAAGACATTCACAGAGGTAGTATATAAGAGGATGCTGTTTTGTGTGGAGGACATTGTAACAGAGGGTATGATCTTGTACTTTCTCTCTGTGGCACAGGCAAACAGTGGAGAGATTGCAGGAAGTGGAGTAATATGCTCAGATTTTTTTCTTTTTGAGGACTATCGAGCGCAGACGTTTGTATGCGTTGAAGGGAGTGATTAGATGATGCTGGCAGACCAGCCAAAGAGTATACAATAGTCCAGACGTGAAAGATTAAAGACGATGTGGACAAGTTTGGATGTTGCATCAGCTGGCAGGTACTTTCGGATTGACTTATAACTCGTAATTGATAGTAGCAGGACTGGAGGTCTGTGGGTGATGACTTTTGATAGAGGTGTGTTGTCAATAAACAACACCTAGTACTTAACTGCACTGGATAGCGGACTGATGTAAATAAGATGATATTCAACTCACCAGCCTGACACCTGTTTAATAATGAAATTTATCACTCAGCAGTCTGGACACCTGTACTAATAATGGGATGATATCAAATCTGAATCTGACACCTGTCTAATAACTGGAATATCAACTCTGCTGTCTGACACCTGTCATAAAATGGATGATATCAATCAGCAAATCTGACACTGTTCTCTAACAAGTCAACAGTCACCTCATACCAATTGATCACATCCTCCTTTTCAAATCTGCCAATATCGCTCAACACAGCACGAAACCTCCCTAGTCCAACACTTTAGAGACACTCAACAGCTTCTGATGCAAGAAAAATCTCCCTCCTCTCTCTTCTTGAATTATCTGATTCCTTAACAATATAGATCACTCATTTCTTTCTCGCTCCAAAATACGTATGGATTTAAGCACAGCCCGCACCTGGTTTACTTAATACCTCACGACAATTCCAGAGAGTTATTGTTAAAAAAAAATTCAATCAATAACCCGTCAAAAATGGAATGTGGCAGTCCCACAGGGAGTGTCGTGGCCCTGTTCTCATTACTTCTACATGCTCCACTCTCATCATATAATAAATAACTCCCATATTGATCATCATTTCTATGCCGATGATACTAACTGCAGAGCAGTGGATCTGTTAAAAAAATTGCCTTCCTCCTGACCAAAATATGTCCTACTGCCTCAAGACATTCAAACTGGAGGACTCAGCCCGGAACAAGTTACACTTAATGCTGACTTCTGTACTAAACATGGTGGAAAGCTCATTCTACTGATCTTTCTAAAGGAAATTTTGTGACATACAAACAGTATATGACCAGAACCAGAAAGCATGGGGTCAGTTTTGCCGACAATGGTCCTCACACGGCTGCCAAAGTCACCCAGAAAAAAGAACAGCTCAAGCCTCAAAAAAGACAAACGGCCGACAATCGACGAAACCAATGCGACAACCAGCTGTGCAGTCAGCAAACCCTTGAGTGGACGGCGCTTGCAACTTACTGACGCGTCATTTTTTCTTTTACCATCTGTTGCAGTGAGATCCATATTGGATCTAAAATCTGTAATAATGAATGTTGCAAACCATTGCAAATTAGAAAAAAGTATGTAAACAAAATGATACAATCAAAAGACTATTATGTCAACAAAAAGTAAACCAGACTGCAAAGCAGAAGATAAATACTACCAGAAGCAGAAAGTCTCACCCTGTTCTTATGCTGATACTGTTAAAGACAAATCCAGGCATCACTCGACCCTTCCCAAAAGGCATTGAGGCAGTGTGAGAGCAGGGTGGGTGATCATAAGAAAAGAAAAACAAAACAGAAGAAAAGCAAAAGTAGACTCAAAACATGACGTCAAAGTGGAAACGTTCATGTGCAAATTGAGAATATAGGAAATCGCCTTCCTATCAGGCCCCCTGCCCAGGATCAAAGGACGACCTCGACTCGCGTCCTTCATCTTGCACATTCCAAATGAACAAAATAAACCCAACACCATTAGCTCTGTGGTATGGCCCCAAGTAGCATGAAAAAAGCCTATTCTATCAACAGCATCAAGGAAAGTGGCGGAAGAGCTTGATAGGAGCTAGAACTCTGCCCCAGACTGTGTTGCTGCATATGGCATCAACGACATCAAAGGGAAGGATCCTGCAACATGTGGCAAAGCCAATGGCGGAGGATGGTAAAGGATGTTCAGGAAATCCTTCACCGAAGAATCATGTTGTATGCAGTTGGGTTCCCAGTCAAAAACAACTCCTGAAAAGCAAGACCGGTTGTATACATGCCGTGACATACCTGAAAAAAAAAATAAAAAAACGTTTTCACCTGTTCATGGAGAACATTCGTCCATTCAAACACATTCAAATATGATATTAATTCTAAATTATTCACGTTACTGGCAACGTTCCAGAACCTTGGGACGCACTTGAGTAACTGTTTTGGGAACGGCCATGGAAGACGCCAGGAGACGCGCGCGGGGTTCGGCGCCAGCAACACCGCCGTTCTTTTAACAATCTTTGGTCTCACAGACTCATTCACCTGCTGCCACCTGAGCTGTATACCTCCAAATCCTTCCGTGGACGTTCTCCTTTTAATTACATTAATGCTTATTCGACTGCCACACAAGTACACGCATGCACGCACCACGCACGCAAATTCTGGCAGACCATGACTTTTCAAGCCAGGGTTTGGTTTGGTTTATGATTTGGGGGGTATTTCTTCCCTTGTTCACTACATAGTATTCTGTTCATTGCTTTTAATATTACGTCTTATTCTTACCGTTGGGACTTCCGATCTTTTTATTGTTGCAATACTGGAACCTTTATCGTTTGTTTTTGCCTATATTATGTCATGATCTTTACAGGATATGTCATTAGCTCAGTTTTAATTGTTCTTATGATTGCGATATTATTACCAAAACCAATTGGCAGTAACGTGTGTATTTCAAGGTTTTTACCATGGAAAAAACCCACAAAAAACGTGGTCTGTCTTACCTACGTTCTAGAGGTGTAAAAATCTTGCAGTGGAATGCCGCAGCTAGCACCAACTTGTTGGGTTTTATACATTTTTAACTACTGATAATTACTCAATATTTGCACTTCAACCCTTGAATGTGGGTAAGCAAAAAATGCTAATTTAACAAATTATTATTACCCACCACAGTGTGACTGTTTTACAAATTCTAAAGTAAATCTGCCATATATGTCATGCAGGTTAGAGTATGATATACTTGTGTTTTTCCTATTATGCAACATATAGTTAGAATATATATCATGTAGGGGTGACAGTCAAATTTTACAAAGATGACAAATTAATATAGTCTCTGTCATTTACCTCAAAGGATCCAAAAATGACAACACTGACAGGTTAAAAACACAGACTTCACAAAAAATAATGGATTATCTGGGCGATTTCAATTATCATGCTCCTTTTGGGGATTCTGGGTGATTTCTTATCACGGGCAACCGTTTGGTAGAAAAAATCGTGGATTCAAGCTTTAATTTATTAAATGATGTGATAGAGTAACCAGAATTCCTGAGTTTCTAGTCATAAACCAAGTGCTATTTGATATGCATTAATATCTCCAAGGTAGCTATCAATTGCGATTGGAAATGTTGATGAGGATTGTTTGGAAGTGATCATTGGTTTCTATTAACGTTTCAGACCTAACAAATATTGAGGCTAAAATTTCCCTAAAATTTCGATTATAAATTGATGACTGGGAGTTCTTTCAGTCATTTTTCAGGTTACTGATATTGAAACGATTGAAGAGGTGATGTAGATCAGTTATATTCCAATTTTGTGGCAAAGCCTCATACATGCAGCTGTGTTTTCTATTCCCAAACCAAAAGCAACAAGAATGGATGGCATTCGGCAATCGTATGGTGGACTAAAAACATGTGAGGATGCAGTAAACCATAAAAAGAATGTTTCAATATGGTTAAAATGACAATCGAAGAAATACTTTATTTGTATGAAGTGAGTGCTAAAATCAATGTAAAGAAATAATTGCTCAGGCAAAAAACAATATTGCGACAGAAATCTGATATAAATGAAGTACAGAATCCATGGATTATATAGTTGGAAGGGAAAGTTACTGAAATAAAAAAATGGATTTTCACTCCACAATCCAATCAAATATGAAAATTTAATAGATTTCAAGCAATAATTGAAAAAAGCAGAAGCATTTGTTACAATGTTTTCAGAAATAGTATCATTAAGAATACAATCAATATAGAATTAGAACAAGCAAATAAATCAATCAAATTGTCAGCATATAATGCTGATTATTTAAATGTCCCCATTCAATATGATGAATTTAGTGAAACTTAGATATCATTTACACATAAAAGACGCTGTTGGTACTGATGGTATATCCTATCAAATGCTGGCCCATATGCTTTAAAATTGGAAAAGGTACTCTTTTTATTTTTCTTAGAAATGTTGGATAAATGGCTCTTCTAAAATCTGGAGGCAGTCAATTGTAGTCCAATCCTAAGAAAGGTAACTGCGGTCATCGTATATAGCTACAGGCCAATTGCTCTTACTATCATGTGTTATGGTATATGGACAAAATTATACATTAGCGATGTTTCATTTTTTGTGGAAAGATTAATGTATCCCAAAAAATCGTGGTTTTCAAAAAGGGAAAAGTGTACTTTGCCCACTTAGTTAAAACTAACCCATAAAATTAAAAAGCCTTCCCAAAGAAAAGGGGTTTAGCCACTTTTTTTTAGTAAAAAAAGCAGATAAAAGTTTGTCTGATCAATTGCTAATAATTAAAATACATTGGTATTAATGGGATATTATATAAATATCTGCAAACTTTCTTTTTGGTAGTAATTTGCAAAAATTTTCAGTGTATTTTCCCCTTGAAAGCTACGACTTGGTATACCACGGGGATCAGTATTGCCCCTTTTTTTTTTCCCTTCTTTACATGATCTCCCAGCTCTTTTATCATTATAAGTTGTTCAGTATCAATGATATTGTTTTTGGATAATCATCATTAGGAAAAACCGAAAAAGAGAGTGATCAATTATGTTGAAAAATATATCAGGAAGAATTAATAGTTCGTAGTTATTAAAAAAAATAGATTGAATTATGAAGAAAAAAAGTGTCTTGTGCTTTTTAAAAAAAGGGAAAAACCCCTTAAAATTCCATCCTGAAAAATTTGAAGGAAAAAGGGGCTTATCAAAAAAGTGTCAATTCTTGGGGGATTTTTTTAACTAGAAAGTTGAAAGGAAATATGCCCCTCAAACCAAAAAATAACTGCAGTAGGAAAGACTTAATTTTCTAAATATAAAAAGTTCTCAGGCATGGAGTCAAAACCTTAACTTGAAATTTGGCTCTGTCCTTGGTAGTTTAAAAATTAAAAATGAACAAGAAGTTTATTTTTCTGCGCAGATTTATCTCCTTTAAAAATTACAAAAAATAGACAGTAAACGGGAAAGAAGCTCTTGGGTTCCGGCCATTCAAATACAGCAATATTATAAAAGCTCATTATTTTTCCTTTTCCGATACGAAAACGGGGTTCAAAATCTGGTTCGTATTCTCTATTCCAAAATTTATAAAAAGGGGAAAAATTTTTAATCAAGACACTTTTTTTCTCACAGCACGCAATATTTATTTCTGCAGCCAATTAAAAAATTTTACAGACAATTTATGAAAAAAAATGCTCAATATATCAACAATTCCAATTTTATGGTTGTTTCTCGTTTTCCCCTTGGGGAAAATATTTCAGCTAAATTTGACATCGACTACACGGAAAAAAAAGAAAAAAAAAGATCAAAATCTTCTCCCCGTTTATGTAAAAAATACTTGAAGAATTTTCTAATCACTTAAAAGTTTTATGAGGATCTTATTTAAAAAGCAAAAGTGGGGCTGCATATGTGTTCGACTTTAAAAGTTAAAATTCTTTTCATTTTGGACATATTTTTCTATTTTTAATTCTAATTTTTGCAATTTTTTGCTTTGAATTTTTTGTCATATGCTGTTTTATGTTGCCAATTTTGTTTTGCGTTGACTCAAAGGCGTGTTAAAGGTTTAAAACATGGCATGGTAAAATAAGGAAAGGTATTTAATTTTTTAATTAATTCCTGATCTTTTAAATTTAAGCAAGCCGCATAACTTTTTGGGTGGATTTTGGGTTTTTTGTGGTGGGGGTTTTTGGAAAAAGGTTTTTTGGTATAATTTGTTTTTTGTTGTTTTATTTTTTGTTTTGGGGTTTTTTAAAATTTTTTTTTTTTTTTAAAATTTTTCCCCGTTTTGATAAATTAGAAAAAATTTAAAAAACCTTTAAAAAATTTTTTTAATTTTAAAAAATTTCAAAAAAAAAAAATGGCTATTTTCCCCCCAACCCCATTTTTTTTTTGCCCCAATTTTTTTGCATGTTTAAAAAAAAGGGGTTTTGTATCTGTTTTTTTTTAAAAATTTTTTTTTTCCACAAATAAATCATTGGGTGTTTTTTTATGTGTTTGGGTTGTTTTTTTTTTTTTTAAAATTTTTTTATTTTTTTTTTTTTTTTATTTATTTTTTTAGGGGTGTGGGTGCGGGGGGGGTTTGGGGGGGGGAAAGTTTGGGGGTCGGGGGGGTTGTCCCCTTTTGTCCCCCTGGGAAGTTTGGTGGTGTACTGTTGTGGGGGGAAAATTTAAAAGTTGGGGGGGTAAAGGGGGGGGGGTGGGGGGTGGGTTTTTGGGTTTTGGGCCTCCCGCGGGGGGGGGTTTCCCCTTGAGGGTGAGGGCCCTTTTTTTGGGGCCCCGGGGGGGCCGCGGCGTGGACGCAGGGGGGCTGGGCCCCGGGTGTGGCCTTGGGGGGGGTTCCCGTTTGGGTTTTCCCCCCCGGGGCCCCCAAAAAACCAAAAAAACCCCCCATCACCCCACAAAAAAAAACCCCCCCCCCCCATTTGGGGAATCCCCCTTTTAAACCCCCAAAAACCCAAATCCCGGGGGGAAAAAACCGAACAAGGGGGGGGTACCAAAAAGTTTGTTTTAAAGATTTTCCGGGGAAAAAGGGTTTTTTTCCGACCCCAAAAAAGTTTTTGTTCCCCCGGACGACGCCCCTTTTTGGAAAACACTTTCCCAAATAAAAGGGGGGGGAAGAAAAAAAGGGAAACAAATGTTTTAACTCCAGCATCCCCCTATTTACCCCCAAGGGCGAAAAAAAAAAAAACAAAATGGGGGAAAAAATGGCCCCCCAAAAAAGAGGGGCCCCCGGCCCAAAGGAAAGGCCTTATTGGGGAAACGGGCCCTAAATTTCAAGCGCCCAAGGGCCAAACCGGGAAATCTTTAAACGAAACACACCCTTTTTTTTTAAAAGGGAAGCCGTAAAAAGAATTTACAGGGAAAGGGGGGAAAATTCCCCAAAAATTCCGTCCCCAAAAAGAAAACACCTGATAAAAACCCTTCCCCCTAACTTTGGAAAAATTTTGGGTATTTTTTCCTTTTTTTTAATAAATTTTTTTTTTTTTTTTTCCCCCCTCCCCCTTTTTTTTTTTTTTTTTCTTTTTCCCCTTTTTTTTCCCTTTTCCCCTTTTTATTCCCCCTTTTTTTTTTTTTTAAACCCATTCAAAACCCGTTCCCCGGGGGCCCAAAAAAAAACAAAAACCCCCAGGTGGCCCTTCGACCCATCTGCCCCAAAAAAACCCGGCCAAAACCAGGGGCCCGGGGAAACCAGTTAAAAACCCCCTTCCCCACCCCCCTTCCCCCCCCAAAAAAAACCAAAAAACCAAAATCAGGTTTTTCCAATCAAAAAACCCCCCCGGAATTTGAGAAAAACCCCACGGCGAAAATGATTTCCCCTGCCTTCCCCCAAAGGGGGCTTTTAAACCTGGGGACTCACAAAAAATATGGCCCAAAAAAAATTCAAAGGGGGGGGAAAAAATCGACCCACCGTCGGGGAAATAAAGCATGTGGGGGGAAAAAAAACTTCCCTCCCGGGAATTCTTCGCTTCCAAAGGGGGGAATTGGCCCCCAAATCTTTATTGGAGGGGGCAGCGGGCAGGTGGGGGGACCCCAAAATTTTTTTAGGCCTTTTTTTTTTAAAAATCCCCCAAAAATTTCCTCCCTTTTTTTCCCTTTTTTTTTTCCCAAAAAATTTTTTTTTTTTTCTTTTTTTTTTTTTCCCCCTTTCGGTTTCGAGAAAGAGCAAACAAACCCGGAGCAAAAAAAGGGGGGGAAAAAACGACCCCCGCCCAGCAAGTTAAGCTCCCCCAAAAGGGGGCCCCGTTTCCGGGGAAAGCGGAAGGGGAAAAGGGAAGGCAGGAAAGGCAAAAATCGCACCCAAAATCCTTTTTTCTGATAAAAAAATTTAGGGCCCCCCAATGCTAACCCAAATCCGTCCAAAAAATTAACCTCCCAAAAAGGGGAAATAAAAATGGGAAACACTTAAACCTTCAAACCCCCCCTTTTTTAACCCCCCCCTAGCTTCCCCAAAAACCACATTGATAAAAATGGGGTTTTTTGGAGCAATTTAAAACGACCGCTCGGGGAAAAACCCGAAGGGCGGAAACCCCGGGGTTTCAAAACCCGGCTTGGGGCCCCGAGTTTCCCACCCCCCTCCCCTTTGGGGAAAAAACCCCAAAATTTTTGGGTCCCCTTTTTTCTCCCTTTTAAAAAAAAGAGTTGGCGATTTGGGGTTTCCCGGGGACTTTCCCCTTTTTTTTGGGAAAAATGGTGGGGGGCCCCCCCCCCGGAAAAATTTTCCCAATTTCCCCGGCCTTGGGTTGCCCAAACCCCGCAGGGGAAAGGGGGTTTTTCCTCCGCATTCAGGGCTTTAAAAAAATGAAATTGGGGTTTTGGCTTTTTTTTATTAAACTTGACCTAACCCCTTGGGGATTTTTAAAGGGCCCCCAATTCTTTTTCCCCCTTTTTTTTTAGGGGATTTTGGGTAAATTTATGGGGTTTTAAAAATTTAATTTTAAAAGGGTGGTTGGGCCCGTCTTTTCAACTTTTTTCCCGGTCCCCCACCTATCAAGCCTCCTTGGGGGAACCTGCGTTTTATGGGAATGTTTTTCCCCCCCAAAAAAGGGAAAGGGGTTTGGGAAGTTTGGGGGAAACATTTTGGGGGGTTTTTGTTTTTCAAAAAAAAACGAAAAAAGGGGTTTTCGCGAAAAACCCCCCGTTTTTGGGCCCCTATTGTCGGAAGCAGGTTTTTTAGGCCCCTTTTTTCAGGCCCCCCCCATCCCATTGAGGGACCCCCCCAAAAAAAGATTTTAAAAAACCTAAAAAAAACCCCGGTAAAGATAAAGGCCCGGGGGGGGGTAATCTTGGGCCCCCGCGCTGGAACCCCCCCCTCCCTTTCCCCCTTTTGGGAGGCCCTCCCCCTATCTTTGGGGGCTGGCGGTGTTCAAAAAGGGGCATGGGAAATTCCCCCTGGGCCGGGTAATATGCCCCCTGGGCCTTTTTTAAACCTCGAGGTCCGGAAAGGGGGATCCACGGCTTTTTTAAAAAAAAAAATTTTCTTGATTTTTTTCTTTTGTTTTCCGGGTTCACCAGTAAAGGAAGGCCTCGTCACCATCCAAAAGGGGGGTTTACCCCTTTTAAACCCCTTCCAAACTTTAGGGGGGGGGTTTTCTGGAGAAGTTAACCTTCTTTATTTGGGTCAAAAGGTGGTTTTGGCCCCCTTTTTAACTCTTTTCATGGCCCCCAGATAAAACCTGCCTTGGGGTTCCCTTCAATTTCCCAGTTTTCCTCCCAAAACCCCGGGCCCAGTTTGGGAAAATCTTGGAAACCTTTTTGATGACTTTTCATCGCAACAAAGGTCTCCCCAGTTTAAGTAAGTTCCCCGAAAATCTCCTTTTTCCCCAAAAAAATGGAAGCAGAAAATTTTCCCCCCCCTGTTAGGCCCCCCCCTTTTCCCGAGGGACCCGCGTTGGGTTTTTAAAACCGAAAGTCCCCCCAGTTAAACCCAAAAAAGAGCCTTCCCGCCCGCAAGTCAACCTTTTTTGGGCGTGAGGGTTTTTCCCCCAAAAAAAAAAGTTTCCCCCCTAGGGAAGACCCCTCCCCCCCCTTAACAGCTTGGCGGGTTCCGCCTTTGGGGGTGGGGAAAAAAAAACTGAGCTTGGGGTTATGAAACCCCCCCGGAAGGGGATTCAAAACCCTTTTTTGGGGGGGGGGGATCCAAAAGTTTTTAAAACTTTTTGGGGGAAAAAGGGTGGCGCCAAAGGTTTTTAAAAACCTTTTGGGGAAATTTGGGGAAAACCCCGAAAGCCAAAAGTTTTAATTAAGTAATCAACAGGAAAAACCCCCCAAAAACTGGGAAAAAAACTGGGTAAATCCGGGGAAATTTGAAGAAGAACAATGTTTTATGCGCACGACAAAAAAGGGGCAAACCCCCCAAAAGGCAAATTTTTGACTGACCCCCCCCCAAAAGAGGGAAAAAAACCCCCGTCCCCCCAAAACAAAATCAACAAAGAAAAAATAAAGGTATGCGCCAAGATTATAATTTTAAAATTTTTATTAATTTTAAAAAATTTTAAATTTATAAAATAAAATTTTTTAAAAAAAAATATTAAAAAATAAAATTTTTTTTTTAAAAAATTTTTCTTTAAATTAAAAAATTTTTAAAAATTTAAAAAAAAATTTTTTTTAAAAGGGGTGATAAGGGGGAAAAAAAAAGGGGGAAAAAAAAAAGAAGGGAAAGGAGAGGAGGAAAAGGGGGGGAAACTTTAAAAAAAATGTTGGGGTTTCTAAAAACCCCTTAGGAAAAACATTAAAAAGAAAAAAAAAAAGGGCTATCTTGGGAAACATAAAAAATTTTTTCCCAAAAAACAAACAATTGGAAATTTTGTTTCCCTTTTAAAATTTAAAAATTTTAAAGTTTTTAAATTTTTTTGAAAAAACATCAAAGCCACCCTTCAAATTAATTTTGGGAATTTCGTTGAAGTTATTTTACCCAACATTTCCCGTTGATTTTTCACTTTTTTTAGATATTTTAACCCTTTTTTTTGGGGGCCCAATTTTTTTCTCTAATATACAAAATTTTTGGGGGTAAGAAGAAAAAAAACCATTTTCTGGTTCTTTTCCCCCCCAAAAAAAAATATAAAAAAATTTTCGTTTAAAAAATTTTCCCAAAAAAAGCATCTTTTCTTTTTCAGACCCTTTTATTATTCGTTCCCTGTTTTTTTCCCTTTTTTGGGGTTTTAAAATTTTTTAAAAAAAATTTTGGGCGTTATTTTTCCCCTTTTTTGGCTTAAATACCCCCCTTTTTTTTGAAAAAGCCAAGAAAATTTTAAAAACCCCCAAAAGTTACCACCTTGGGGGGGCCAACCCCTTTTTTTTTTAAATACTACTTCCCCCCCCCAAACCCCCGTTTGTGGTTTTATGTTTTTTGGGGGGTGGGTTTGGGGTTTTTTTTTTTTATGGGTTTATTTTTTTTTTGGGGGTTTTTTTGGGGGTTTGGGGTTTTTGGGGTTTTTTTTTGTGTGGTTTTTTTAATTTTTTTTTTTTAAAAAATTTTTTTTTTAAAAAATTTAATAAAAA